>DWQX01005454.1:0-12958 GCA_018245475.1 Pharmacophagus antenor
ATATATAATATAAGATATAATATAAGAAATTAATATCGAAGAGAATAGTTATTCTCTTCGATATTAATTTCTTATATTTTGTTTTCAAAATTATAAAAACTAAAAATTCAAATAATGTTCAAGTTGCGTATGGAAAAATGCTAAAGACTATAATATAGCCGAACATTTAAATATTTCGTACGGAACAATCAAATTACTTTCCCTAAGGCGTCATGATATCGATAAAAAACAAGTACGCCCGGTCAGATAATAACTGTAATAAACAATGCACGGTGGGGCCCCATAAGCCACATGCATGCAGTACTCAGCTGCCATTACTTAAGAATTTTGATTTTCGAACATGAAACGAAATACGTATGTAGAGAATGTTTCTTTATTACTCACATAGGAAAGTCTCGTATTAAGTAATGTCCATGATTAGTTTCTGATAATTAAAACATTTATTGAAACATTATTTCACCCGTAAACTTTCTACCAAAGAATTATCATTTACGTACCTCATTGAGCATAGTACTTGCTATGAAATTTTTCAAAATTATTTAGGCACATTTACTTCTTTTAAAATATATAGACTGATTTTTATAAATTTTCCAACTTTCATTACGGATACAAATTAAATGATAGTTAAAAAAATAGGTCCAGTTTTTAAATTCAAAATGGATAATCAACGGATGCGTCAGATGAATTAGCTTATGCAGGTTAGCGTCATAAAAATGCACGACGTGTATATTAACCATGGATTAATGCCTTCTTTTGTATCATGGGCTCGTCTGAATGAGCTAAACATCTGCCACTGGTTGTTGATTTTCTTTAACTTTCGCCGCGAGCTAGTCTGGCTGTGATGATCGACCACTTTCATTATTTAGTTCTGGTTATTATATCTTTATTTGTACCCACTAATGTTATGGCACAAACTTAACGCGTTGTATATTTCAAATATAAAGAAAATAGAGAAGTTTTCGCATTTCAGGTGGTTGCCTTGTTCTTGTGCAGGCAAAAACTGCATGTTAACATGTCATTAATAGTTTGTCACGTTTGACACACTTGGATTCGTTTAAGACAAAAATACTCTTTATTCTGACTGTACAAAATGTTATACGCGCAATATCAATATGTCAAAAAAACTGGTACGAATACAAATTATGGATGCTTATGAAATGTCTTTTTTCCACTGATTTTGTCGAATATTCTTTATGAAATACTTAGACAATTATTACAAAATCCACTTCCAAACTTTTTCGTAGATTACTATAACGTAACTGCAGCAAGTATCATTATAATATATTCTGTTCGTATAATCACCAACGTCACAATTTTAAATTATAAGATTCGTTGTAAGTTGTAAGCATGTTTCGGAAAAAAAAAACTGTCTATGGCAATAACGCGTAAATATAATTTCATTGCTCTGAATCCGGTTTGTTTGACGTGTCATTATAAACGTCAGAGTTACATGCATTCATGAGAGCTTGGCCACAAGGCGTGTATTATTCGAGTGCAAATCTCATGACAAAGGAGTACACGAGCGAGCGTCACGTTTCGCCTCGCGTCGGGTCCCCGCGGCCCGCGGCTCCCACAGTTCTAGTCACGAACTTATACTTCAGTTAATTAGCGTAAATAAGACAGTTTCGCGAATGAAAAAACATTCGGTGCTGCGCGTTCGTCGCTTCATCGGAACCGGATCTGTGCATTTAAGTGAGCTTCTCCGCCGGTAAGAGACAGCGACAACTTTTTTTTGCCTGTAGTCTTTTGTCTCTCAGATTGTTCAAAAATTTCTCCCTTTGACCTAGTTATAAATGTAGACTTTAAGTTATTAACATTATCAATAAAAATATTCCAATAATTACGAGAGAATAATTGTTAACAAATTTCATATTAATATGAAAAATTGGTTACCATTAATCCACCGGTATTGATAGTAATTGCTGTAAATGAAATAACATAACTACACTTGCAACGACTTTACAATTTTCCTCACCATAATTAATTTAATTTGATTTTATGATTGGTTATGGGCTATTATGAGTAGACCTCGGTTTCACCTGATGTTAAATGAAAATTAATGTCTTAGATAGTTAAGCGTGTTCACCCAGAATACTTATGATTCTCACATGTATAACTGTCGGCACACAGGAGTGGTGTAATGGCGAAATATTCAAGTTGAGGGTGATGCCTAGCCAGGCGGGTTCGACTAACCCTACCACCATCCAAACTCCCCGAATCATGTAGTTTGAATAAGCTTTACACTTTTATATTAATATTTAACAAATATATTTATATTTACCGCTTCTGTAAAGTAATGGTAAGCTACACAGTAATTGTTAGACGTTTCCATATTGGGACTTATTTCAAACTAGCTGAACCCGACAGGCGTTTCCTGCTATGATATACTCATTTAATCTCTATAAGTCTTGTTGCATAATAAAGCAACAGTATTACAAATATAAAATCTCTCGCAAATGTATTTTAATTGTAATAGAAATAGCCGTTTTAATACTAGCCGAAATAAAGGACCAAACAAACAAAAACCTTATTTTAACTTATTTTGTGAACCATGTACACAATCGTACATATTTTAGAAAAAGCTGTTTTTAAAATATTGCAAACAGACACTTAAAATTACAGTTTCTTTTCCACAACCACTTTTTAGCCGATCACGCATTACTGTACAGAATAATTAGTTGTAAAATTTGCGAATGTCTCATACCAATCATGTAATGCAATATGGAAAGCTTTGAAAAAAACATGCAAGTCAGTGCAGATATCATCATGTACGCTACTTATTAATAACGCTCCTTAACCGTGAATTGATTCACGGGACAGCGTAAAAGATGCGGATTCGAATTGGCATTATAAAGAATAACCGTTAACTTCTTCTGTCTCTCGCATTTAAAAATTTGTCAACGATTTTATACACATTTATAAAAAAAAACTTAAAATATTGAAATATTCATGGTTAAAAAGTTGTGGTCATTAACTTAACAATATATAAAAAACAATGCAGCAATCCTAATTTATGAATACCACAGAAACACCGATAAGGTAGTCCCGTCTATATTCGAATGAAGTTAGTCGCTGTTAGTCTTATTGACGACCTTTACAGCATCATTGGTTACAAGCTAGAGCGGTGCTATTTAATTGAAAATAATAATAATACAACTTTTTTACCACCGTGAAAACTGTACAGTGTTTGTCTATTAAAATGTTAATTTATAAATGACAAAATGGCCGTAACAATTTCTAGAGATATGACCACAAAGGCTAAACTATAGGTTCAATGTCAGTCACTGTACCTATATTTCTAAAAATTTGTTTCATGAGATGATTTACGATTACAATCGACTGCACAGATAGCACAGCAAAAAATGTTTAAAACAGTTTAATAATGCTTAACATTTATAATGGTTTAATTGAATATTGCTGATTGGAAATGGTGATTGAACATGGTTCTTTTATGTACAATTAAGCATATTTTTAATTTACTTATTAAACCTTAAGTACGTAGTCTCTACGAAATATTTTAAGTAATTCGTATATCCTAATCCTAAAAGAAAAGAGAAATAGAATAGTAGTATAAGGCTATAACGAAGAAAACTAGCGGAAACCAAAATATCATCGGTGTCAATAACGAAATTAAGATAATATGAAATATAATTTGAAACAATATTATTATTAATGTGATTAGAATTGCTTTACAATAGCGTATTTGTAACTAAAAAGTGTAATAGTCTTAAGTATGATGATTACAAAGCAGGCACATCAAACGAAACATGATATTATGATTTCAATTTAAACATGAGAATGTAGCGAAATGAGAAGGCACTAAAGCAACTTATTAATAGTGGAATCTTTGCTTCCAATGGTAAAGAAATGGGTTTGAAGGCGTACCGAGCTAACAAAAACATATAATAAAGAAATTGAATTTTGGAAAAAAAAATAAGTATTGATTTTCTGATTAAAAACCAACAACTATTAAACAATGCATGTTTAAATAAATTGAAGGTACTTCTTTTTTTTTTTGAAATTTCATAAATATTTGTAAAAATGGACTGCAAGTTGTGAAGTGATAATGCGGCCGTGCACGCTAAGGTATGTGAAAAAATATGACACTGGCAAACACAACAAGCACAAAAAGATATACACTCGCACGCTTGTACATTTGTATTTCTTTTCAACATTGTAGTTTGTGGTAATATACTTCCCCACTGAAATACTAGAATATTGTGATTACAACCATGATTAAGGCAACCTTAGTGTTTGTTGTTTACTAGAATTTCACAAACCATCGATGAATATGGTTACTTGTTGCTTGATGAATATGTATGTCATTGATTATTGTATGAATATGACCATTATAAAGCTTCTAAAAAATTATCAATGTATAGACATGGTATTTCTACATATTTATTGTGTATAGATAACGATATTATATATATATATATATATAGCAAACTAGATTAAAGCCGGAAAATATTAAAAAAATACAACTGATTGCAACTGACGAAGTATGTATTTAGGTACATAATTTTAACTTGAATACATATTTTATACATTACTACTTATATTTTGAAAAATATTGCAAGTTTTTATTAGTTTGAATGGATAGATTTAGATGCATTTTTATTTGTTTTTGTTTTTTTATTTGTATCTATAAATTATTTAAAATAAAATAAAAGGTGGAGTTTAATTATTAAACGATAGCACTAACAGTCTTTATATATTTAAGTAATGCCCTAGAAGATGTCCCGTAAAACAAAATGTTAAGGAAGTCTCCACTTTTTCACACTGTTCCTCAAAGTTTAGGTAAATATATTCAGCCTATTTCGATCACTGTTTATTAGTTATAGTCTACATTATTGCTTAAATAGTGCATGTTGAGCTTTTCCGGTTGTGTGATTGTATCCGCAACTGTATAAAGCATGTGCTTCTGAACCAGTTTTTATAAAGTAATCTAAAATAAATAAAAAGCAAAATAAAATTCTCATTACCTCTATATTTATAAAGGAAAAAGTTGTTTTATGGTAATTGAACAAGAAAATACTTCATATTTGACTTATTTTGCGAAATACAAGTGCGAGCCACCGACATGCACGTACACAGTTGCCTTAATAGGAAAAAAAAAACCGTGAGCCACCAGTGCTGGAGATACATGCTAGCGTGAAGATGTAGTCGTTAAAAATCTTTTTCTTCCAATTGCCCCCCTAAACATTCCAATTGTCGTCCTAAAAATTCTAATTGCTCCCTAGGAGACGCGTGGGCCGCTCTCTGAGAGAGACATTGCTATCAAGTGTTCGTGTTAGGCGGTCGCTGCCATGTCCTTAACGTCAGCGGATTGATGGTGTGCCTACGCGTGTGCCATATTGTGTCGTGCGACCGGTCCGGCGCGGCGGCGCACCTGCCGCCGGCACACGCCACGCGCTCGCCGCGCTCAAGCACACCCACCTATAAATAAATCACTACGATTATTTTACAATCAAATTTATTAAAACTATTTTAAAGTTGTTAAAGTAACAACCACTACCGAAACAAAAATGTAATACTTATCGGAAGTATTAAGTACTTTGATAAAGAAAACATCGACGATAAACTATAAAAGAAATAAATATTTACAACAACCTTATTAAAATATGCAAAATCAGTCTACACTATTTTCTAATGTTTTTATTTATACCTCGATTGTATAAACTTTTAAACAACAAAAAAAACACTTCTTAGAAGATTGCATGTATATGTACTAATTGAGGCGATTTCAAAATGCAGTCTTTAAAAGTAAAAAGTTTAAATAATTAAAATTTAAAATGTTAATAAAATTGCGAAAACAAATCCCGGCGTACTATTTTTTACCGAGTGCTCGCCGATCCTATGCATGTTCTGGCTATTCGCGAGGGCAAGATAAGCCGAGACCTGTGCATTTTATTTATTTTAACTTTTTTAAAGCGGCCGCGTGGGCGTTTATTTCTTGTTATGGCGGCGGTAAGTCACGAACTGGCCAGCACCACCTTGAGGGCTAAATAGCACCTACGCAATCCGGCTAGTATTCTTACACTACTGTTACTATTTAATTGAAATAGTTTCAGAAAAATTTTAAGTAAACTTAAGAAATAAGCAGCTGTTGTTAATCTAGACGAGTTTTATTAGGTTTTCGCGTCTCTTTTAAAAATACAAACAAAATTATAGTAGTTACAGTCGTTTTGCTTTTTTTTAAAGTACATGGATAACGACCTGACCTGACGAGATAATTGAGTCATCCGATCTCAGCAAGTCTTAGTATAATTACGATGATAAATTGTTTGTTAGTAGCAATTCTTTTTCAATTTAGTATTATAATAGTTTACTCATATCTTAGAAGTTGTAGGCTTTGGACTTTGTTTGACATATATCAAAATCAACAAATAAGTGAGAGCAACTCTTTGGTTAAACACTTGATTTAAAACATCTGTGTTCATATATACCTATGTTACCGTATTTGATATATAGTAAAAAGTTATGTGACTATTGTGCTTATTTAAATATACAACCCCAATGATTTGTTATTAAGGTAATATATATGTTAACCGTTTATTCATTCATTAGTATTATTGTTTTATTCGATAGTGTTATTGGTGCCATCTGCAAATAAGCGCTGCATTTAGTGTAACAAGAAGTAACTTAACTCATTTTATACTACAATCTGAGATTCTAAGTAAATCTTCTTTATTTATTCAAGTCGCTTACATTTTATTAAAAAAGTCCCTTAAAATTTTCGTAATCCCTACAGTGACAGTTAATCTTTAGATATTTGTATGAAAAAAAAACAGATGAAAAATATAAGCAAAAACAAATAACAAATTGACCGCGGTGGAACTATTTAAAAAATGTTACAATATCGTTACTGATATGACATGAACCTAGCGCGTTACTTTGTCACAGGCAGTATGAAACGCTCTGTGACCAATAAGCCTGCAATGATCTTGGCCGACGGACACTTCGCGACTCTCGGCAGCACATGTTTGCTTTACGCAAAAACATTTATTATTATAGTTTGTGTTATTTTAATTTTTTGTAAAGCAAATATCTAAAAACTCTAATATTATTAACATCTAATGTTGACGATGAGTACTGGATGCGATTTTAGGCATGCAATTATTACCGATAGATGGCGATTTGCATCTAAAAAATATACGATTTAAACATATAATTCTAGATACCTAATCTAGAATTATATGCAAAATAAATTTGAATTAGATAATTTTAAAATCATAATATCTTGCGTTATAAATAGAATATTGTAAATCCACATTAATAGAATGTAAAATGCATTCCGCTTTTTACATCGAACCGTTAATAAGCGCATGCGCTGAAACTCTTGTTCAATAGAGTGCCACAGATTCCGTGTCGAGGACGTTTTTAATAAAAAACTTTAATTTTACCGTCGCGCACATTATTTATATGTAATAGCGAATAATTATTGAGAGTAGTTTGCGTGGCGTCGTGCGGACGGACGGTTGGCGGGTGACGGCAAACGATAAAATTCCCGTCTGGCCATTTTGTTTTAAGGCGAACATTAACATCGAAGGTAATTAAGCATCGAAATGTCGCCCCGGCTCTGCACCGAGGCGCCGCCATAAGTAATGCCACCTACACAATGTCAGCACGCAATGCTCGAGCTTCATTGTTTGAGGAACAGAAAAACATTCTAAACTACGTTTTAATTGATTTAAATATATCTTTCAATTTATTTTTTTATGAAAAACTTGGAGAAATTTTCTAAAATACAATCTTAATTTCTATAATCTCGTAGGTAGCAAATTTTACGTTATGCTATTATTATACGTTATGCTGCTACATGATGTTTATTACCATAAAAAATGTATGAATGATACAAACACAACATAGCATTAATTAGTAAATAATTATTTACTGCTACCGGAATTAGCATACTTTATTATTAAATAATTTATTATTAAATCTGCAAAGTTTTTTGTTTTAAAAAAACAGCAAATCCTAAATCACATCTAACATATAGTTATAGTTATATAACCAATTAACAGCAAAAACAAAAAAGTTATAGGTAAGCATTTGTCGCGATGTTAAAGGAAAATAAATTATGGACATATTTTTTAGAAACTTTTTTAATCGTCAATATGCAATGAGATAACACTTCACGTCAATAACAAATGATGTTAAGTGACAAATAACACCGTCCATGGGGAAGCTTACTGTGGTTAACCCATTGACTATCACGCACATTACCGCGCTGTCGTGGGTGCCACCGTTTTATTTTAATAGTAATTACATTAAACTAACTTAATTAAGTAAGTTAGATTTATGTAAACTGCAGCATCCACTACGATATATCTTGTCAATGGGTTAACGCGTTAATACCTGCCAGAACACAGCAATGCTGTTATTGCGAGTTTGAAAAAACCCTACCACTATCCAAATTTAAACCTCCTAGTCATCAAGTCACAAGGAAAACGGTAAAACACCACGCAGGCCGCGGAGGCAGCTAATATGGATCGCTTTGAGTAAAGAATAATTTATATGTTCGATTCAATCAACAGAAATAAAAAAGACGACATATAGCCACAGGCACATTAAAGTCCGTCGTTTGCCATAAGATGGATTGTCGTATTCGTGCAGTAAAAAACTTAGCAAAAATTAAAATTACTTTAAACTCAATTGGTTAATCAATTCAATTAATTTGAAATGATTTCAGTGTCCCGATGAGCGAAGAGCGCGCGGTAATTGGCACAATTAATGTGCTTCGCTGAAGAATCGATCCAAGCTTTGTATCGATCGATATACGAGTAGCGTCGGACACGTCGAAGGTATGTGCGGAATTGCAACGACACTCATAAGCGATTGCGTCTCGTAATAACTATTCGTTATAATAAATCTTTAGAAACACCGTGTACTTATGTGTATCATATAACGATCTATGTAATCGATACAAAGTTTAGATCGAACATATTTAAAAATTGTCTATGTATCTATCGGCGCAACTTTTACTAGATTATTAAAACTGATTAATACACTATTTCTAAATTAATTGATTATTTTCAAATTGATTATTGTAATAAATTAACTTTAAAGACGTGTGTTAAAATGAAACTTGTAAACACGTGCACAGCAGACGGCTCTTATAAATACGGCCGCACTACAGGCACTCGGTAATCCCCGCGAACTACCGCGGGTGCCCCAAAGCCCCGCGCAAGAGCGGCACCCCAATCAGCCTGGAGGCCCGCTCCCTCATCGGAACAAAGCCTTGCTCAGGAGATAGCCGCTCTGTCGAGCTATTTATCGGGCAAAGATATCTAAGACACGTTCTTATTCAAAAGCTCCGGGAGGCTAAGAGCGCATGAGCGCTTAGTGGCTCCATCGGAGCATTACAGCACAATGCGTGCGCTCGAAGCGGACTTCGTATATGTCGAATTCAGTCCGAGTCACTTGAGGGGCCGTAGTTTAGTCTCATGCTCCCGTCAGTGCTAGGCCAGGTACAACCCAGATCCTTGACTGTCGCGACGTTTAACGCTGACGGCCTGGCTTTTCAGAAGGAGGAGATAAGTGCGTTTTTGCGGCAACACGACATCGAAGTCATGCTAGTGTAAAAGACCATATTCAAGCCGTCCCGAAGTTTCGAACAAATTTTAGATTTTTAAAATTGGTAAATTTCCGCTAAATTATTACCTTCTTCCGATCCCTCTGAAACTTCACAGCTCCACTCCTCCAGTCTGCCCCCTTCATCCTGCAAGAAATTTTCATTAAATTTTCGTAATAAATTTTCCGCGTCGGAATTCCATTTTGGAAACCATCTTTTTAAATTTCACATTTTCTCACCGTTTTTTCGCATAACTTAGTCAGGTTCGACCCAAAACTTACCGCCCCACTCCGTTTTTCGCAATATCTTAACGGAAAACGCGAAAAATCGCAATCGACGAGGGGAAAAGTGTTACAGCGTTTAACAAAAAATTAATCACCACTGCCGCAGCCGAAATCCAGAAGGCCACCGAGGTCCTGGTCGAGGCGTACCGTGTAGTGCCTCCCGCAAGCCAGGTCGAGAGCGGAGCAGTACCTCTCGACAGAGAGTCACTTGTAAAAGTCATCAGACAAAGCAACCGAGAAGATCTGAAATCATTGTCAACGGCCACACCTTCGTCACCTCCTCTTACTAAATCATTCGCGGCGGCTGTCGCAGCCGCTCCACCTAAACGGCAACCCACACGCTCGCGACTATCTATCATAGTCAAGGCAGATGAGACCGGCGACCAGGCGGCGTGTAGGGATCCATCGGTGGCCCAACCTTTTGGACCCTGCTCCTGAATCCGCTTTTTGAGGAACTGGAGAAGCGAGGGCCACACTGCCAGGCGTTTGCAGACGACGTCGTACTGATCTTCTCCGGGCAGAGGACCGAGGAGATCCAGAGAGAGGCAAACGAGGCTTTCCCCGATGTTCATGATTGGGTCAGAAACATGCTTAGGTTTGCACCACACAAATCAAAGATGATGGTGGTAATTAATAAGCTGAAGTATGACAACCTAATACTGAACATGCGAGGTGAACCTATGGGCCTAACTCAGGAAATCCGGATACTAGGCCTGACAATTGACGATAGGCTCACGTTCAACATTTATGTGAAGAAAGTGTGCCGTAAAGCCCAAGGGCTTTATCGCCAACTGTCAAGAGCCGCGAAAGTATCTTGGGGCCTGAACCCGGAGGTGATCAGGGCGATGTACCTGGCGGTGTTGGAGCCCGTCATTATGTATGCAGCGAGTGTATGGGCGCCAGCGGCTAAAAAGCTGCTGATACGAAGGCAGTTAGACTCGGTCCAGAGGGGTTTCGCGCAAGAGATTGCGCGAACCCACAGGACCGCGTCGCTGAACTCGCCGTGGTGCTTGCCGGGCTGCTTCCTCTGGATCTACGGATCCAAGAAGCGGCCTCTTTATTTAAGGTAAAGACTGGTCACTCCCGGCAAGTGCTGGGAGACCGAGAACTGGAAGTGCCAGCTAGCTTTAAGAGACTTCCACACCCGTCTGAACAAATTGGTGTGGAGTTCTCCTGTCTGGATGGAGGGGCCGGAGTGGACTAGCTTCCCACAATGGCTGCCGAAATTTACACCGACGGCCGAAGCCGTATAGAGGATAAAGTGGGTGCGGCGTTCTGCGTGACGCTGTAGAGACTTTTACCAAAAAGCTCAAGCTGGAAAAGTTTTGCACTGTCTACCAGGCAGAGCTGCTGGCTTTAGTGGAAGCGACGGGGTACGCGGCCAGCGGGTCAGCTCAGTCGACTGCCATACTGAATAACTCCAGATCCACTCTCGAAACCGTCGCTAGACCTGACACCCTCCACCCCTTAGCGTTAAGAATGAAAGATAACATAAAGGTAGCGAAAGAGAAGGGAATGAAAGTATATGAGAACTGTCCTGTCTCGTTCATCAAGCGACAGCTTAGGCTGAACATGCTTGAGGAATGGGACAGGCGCTATGTGGAAGGGACTACGGCTTCGACAACGAGGATGTTTTTCCGGACGCCGCGTCAGCCTACCACATAATCCGCAACTTGGAGTTAGACACGTGTCTGGTCCAAATGCTCACGGATCATGGGGGATTCACCGCATACTTACACAGGTTAAAGTGCAAGGAGAGTCCCGCGTGCACTTGCGATCCCGGGGTGGAGCAGACCGTGAACCATCTGTTAACCTAATGTCCCGAGTATGGGAGAGCGTTGGGAGTGTGAATGTATATTAGGGAATGAAATCAGTGAATAGAACATCGCGTCTTTTATGGGTGAGGATAGTAGCCAAGACACATTCTTAAAGTACGTAAAACAATTAATAGGAATAAGACATGACAATAAGGATGTAGATATAATATAGAAAATAGAACACAAAATTGTAAAAAGAAATATGAAATAAAACATAGAAAATGCAATGAAATTGTAAATAAAATGCGACATAAGGATTGTAAAACTAAATAAATAAACGGCAGTCTTCTACCTTATTTAAGCGCCATGTATGAAAAAAGGAAATTGGTTGAGGTATGAAAGGGAAGTTGAGTAAGCGAGAAAATAAGTATGACTATGAAAGAAGAAAAAGTACGTGCGAGATTGAAATAACAGAAAATAAAAGAATGGAATTGACAAGGCCTTGTTTAAAACATGACAAGGGGAACGAGAAAAAAAAAACTTGTAGAGGGCGAGCGCGTCAACGTGGAGAACCAGAGGTGCACGTAGCGGACTTCAGCCGTTTCGTTCAGTGCTACAAGTGCCTTCAGTTCGGCCACACGAACGGAAAATGCACGGCTTGCTCAACCTCCGATCATAACGCCGTCGACTTCCTTCTGGAGCCATCGCGGAGGCCAGAAAGAATCAAAAGCAACTCCACTTTCAAGTATTTCACATTCAGGGCCAACTGGCAGGAATTCCGTAACAAGATAAACCTATCTACAGAACAACTCATTACAGAAACAGATTTTAACTCCATAACGCTTCAGGGGCTGGATCGCATGGTGGACCGGCTAACCGAAACTATCCAGAGCGTCTTCCGAACTATGTTCCATAACAAACTAGGTCCAAAGACCTTCAACCCTTGGTGGTCAGACGCTCTGGAGAAACAGAAAAAGGAGTGCATAAGGCTTCACCACCGACTCCATGACCTGAAGAAATCTTAAAAGCCCCTCACCGAAACCATCAAGGCCTATAAAGAGGCAAAACTCGAATACACGAAGGCACTCTTCAAATCGTCTACCGAACACTTCAGACAGTTCTGCGAAGCGCAGAGCAAGGAGGATGTCTGGTCAGTAACCAATAGAATAATAAATGTATCACCCTCAAGAAAACCTTTTTTTTTTTGTTTGCGCGGGGAAAATGCATTGCTGCACCGTACCCCCCTCGCCGTGGGAGGAGGGGGCGTGTGTGGGGCTACCGGCGCCCTAAGAAGGGCATTTTTCCTGGGAATTGGCCCAGGGGCTACCCACTAAAAACCC
>DWQX01005455.1:0-12958 GCA_018245475.1 Pharmacophagus antenor
ATATATATATATATGTTTAAAGATTAATGGAAAGAATAAGTAATATAGGCTGATATGTAATATTCCTTCTTTCGCTATATGAACTGTAAACAGAGTTAAAAAGTTATAGTCGAATTAAAAAAAAAAAACAAAAAAAATGTTATTTTCTTAATAACACCGCGGCAATGGAGAAATTAAATTAATTCAACATATTATTTACTTAGTTAAAGCTTTCTATATCAAAATATTTTAAATAAGCACGCTTAATGACAAATGGTATTTTCTGCCAGTAGAACATAGGTTGGTCAAAGATGAATCTACACGCATTCATTTCAATGAAAGTCAATGCAACATTTAAAAAAGATACATAAACAAACAATTATTAACAACTAAGTACATGTAAATCTATCGTCTCCGTTTAAGAAGTTATACAATGCAAAACTTACCAAATATAGCCCTTAAACAGGTCTCGGCGTGGTATAAATGCTCCAAGCAGACGTGAACTTGTGCAAACTTCATGAGGAGATTCTTCCACAAGCTTATGTCTATCTCGTCAGCTATCAGTGGTACCTGGGGAGAAGCAGTATTTTATTATTAAGTAGGCCTTTTTATACTTTTTGTTATCATTTATTATTATTTTTATTTTCTTTTTTCTCACGTTATATCTATAGCATATTATATTTATTTCTTAATTAAACTATTACATTAATTTCTTAATTTATGATCATTACATTTAAACATGCTTAATTCATCTTTGCTTTGACAATTTTATGTAATTTAACTATCTATTCTTATTATAATATTTTTACATTATTATATCTTGTTTCTTAACTATTACATTTAATTCTTAACTTATTCATTCTTCACCATTTACGGCCTCATTGCCACTTAACATCAGGTGAACTCGAGGCGAAATCTTAGCCCATAAACTATAAAAAATTAAAATACTAAAGGTAAAGTTGTCCTAAACGATAACGTCTTCTACAGAAGACAAAAAAAATGAGAGAGAGAAGGAGGAAAAGAGATTTATTCCTCAAATATTTTAACCGATATTATTGTAACTGTAGTCATTTAGTCTTTAAAAGATGTTTTCCATGCATAATAATTTATTTAAAAAAAATGGCACAATGGTTTATATACCTCATTGTTATCTTTCTTCTCGCCGACTAATCCGTGTTTCTTTAATGAAGCAAAGTCATCAACGGTCAACTCATTAGGATCGTCGACGTAGAAAGACTCGGAGTCAAGCCGTATTGAATGGTCACCGGTTGCTAGACTCTCAAACGGATTGAGTGTGAAATCTCCACCAATCGTCATGTCCTGTATTGTCTGGTTTATTTGTTCTATTGACTCTGGTGTTCTGAAAATATGAGATATGTACAATGAGACTTTTCTTTTAATGGTATAATTAGGTATATATGACTGTAATATCATTCTACAGCAAGACAATGTGCTTACACAGCACCAAATTTGGAACTATCCATAACCATAGTTACAAGTTACAGAATATTATAACTCTCATTTCTGCACTATTTCTAACGCAAAACGAGATGTTTATATACTACCATTGTGCCCATGAGCCATAAGCCCTAAAAAGTAGCTTTAAATTAGCTTAATAATTATATCTACCGTGTATCTGTGTTCCATATTCCATTTATGTAAAAGGAATGTTCCAGTAGTGACATGATCCTAGTATATTCCCACATGGTCTTCTCGATTCCCACTTGGGCAACAAGAGATAGTGCCTGTGGAGGGCTGGAGCGTAGATTTTTTAGTACTTTCGATGTTTGTGAGTGACCCCTTGACAGTTTTAACACCAATTTTGATAGGTATGTCTTATTATTTACATCAATCTAAAAACAATATATGAATTTATTAAGACGCAAGTTTTATTACTACATTAAATAAATAAGGAGTACATACAAATGGTCTAATCTTTCCAGATGACATAAATTTCAGGGCTTCTAATAATAATGTAATTAATTCTTCGGCTGTTGCACAATCTGCAATATAACGAAAATTATAAAGAAAATTAAAATTAAAAGATGCTAATCTGCTATTTCGAGGTGAATATTGCTTTAAGCATATGAAATTTCTTGACTCCGAGATGGATAAAGTGACAAAAAAGAACCAACCTGCTTATAAAAAAGAAAACCAAAACACAAAATGAACAATGACGAATTAACATCATCTAGAAGAGACTTCTAAAAATCTGTTTGAGGTTTGACCTCAATGTGACCCAATGTTAAGTGATAATTACGGCCATAAATGGTGATGTGTGTTTGCCTAATACACTTATTAAGATTCCACTACACATGGCTCGAGGAAGGAACCGGGAGTCTTCGCATCACTGCGTTAAGGCGGTCAAATATGAACTTTATTACCTCTCAATATGTCCCAAAGTTTGTATGTGAAGTCATTACTGGAACCGTTAGCTCCCATTGCGGATAGACACTGTTTTAAGCTATTCGTGTCTTCAGTCACGCAAATGCAGCCGCCGGTTGGACATTCAGCAGTGTATGTATACATTTCAGTTTCGTTTAGCAAATCGTTTAATTGTTTTGATATATTGGACTGTTTTCTGCCCACGACCGTGTTTCTGAAATTTTTTAATTAAATATTTGTTTGTCACTGATCAATTTTACAGATGCTTGTATTTTCTTTAATCTACAATAGCCTAGTAATTGATCTCAATTTAACATGATGATAAGTGAAAAAGAGGACCAGTTGGGAATCAAAATAATCTTGATCTATAAATCTATAAATTAAAAATAAATAGAGCCGGATTAATGGTGTAAGGGTTGTAGACAGACAAAGAGGTTCGCCAAAACCTTGGCACCGCCAAAGCTCTACCTGTATTTATGTATGTCTTGCTTGTTGGGTACAATCTAAAGTAAACAAGTGGAGTCATATTAGCTCATAGTACATGAGAAACAGCCATGAAATTAGTATTAAAATGTCTATTTTCTGTCAAAGGATCTGCAATCCTTATTCTTAACAATATCGAAAGTGTTCCTATACTAAAATGTAGTAAATTTAAATACACCTAATTTTACACAGTATTTTCTAGTTAGACAAACAAGTTAATACTGACCTTATCACAGATGATTCTAAATCAATAGCAGTAAATCCCGCTGCAGTCATTTCCACCAATAGTTGGTTAATATTGTGCAGTGAAGTAACTGATTTCCATACAGCGTTGCATGGACTAGCTAAGTGACCAACAGTAACTTCTTGGGCCTGAAATTGAGACATAAAACCTATAGTAATTATAATAAATAAGGACATATGAGAAAATTATTTTTATAACTTTAATGACTGCCTCCGTGGGCAGTGGTTTAAACGCTTGCCTTTGAACGCGGAGCTCCCGAGTTTGATTCCTGGGTATATATTCCTGAGTAGTGGAGTCTTTATGGTGGTAGTGTTTCAACTTGCATACCTTGTTACTACCATCAAAGTCAATCTGCCTCCATAACAGCATTATTATGTTCTAGCAGTCATACATTTGAGAACCAGTTGTATTCTGGACGAAGTCTTACTTATTTACGGCTTTATTGTCACTTAACATCAGGTGAAATCAAGGCCAAGTGTTGGTCCATAAATGATATAAAGAAAAATGAAAAAATTTTAATTAACAATAAGCGTGTTTAACTTGTTCTACTACTACCAAGAAAAACATATTTACTTTTACAAAAAAAAACTTGTTTTAAATAGCTAATAACACGGTGTCTTCACAATAAGATTAGATAGAATTGAAATTTATGGAAATTTAAGAAATTAACTTGAAACAAATATACAAAGTAAGAAATATATACCAAGCACAAGCAAATAAAATAATGCTCCACTGATCCAATAACTATGCTTGGCATATATAAAAGAAATATTTGTCATAACATTATTCATAGAACAGGTGTACATAGAACATAATGTACAGAAAAGTACAAACAAACTTACATAATTTACATTGCAATTAATGTAGGGAGTGAGCAGTGTCTTAGCAGACCAAGAACATAACAACTCTGTGACTCCACCATAAGGTGCGTTTAACAAATCTTCTGAGTTTAAAAATCCATATGTAACACCAGATAGGATGTATTTGCAGTTAACTGATACGCTGACCTGAAATTCAAATGTTTAAGTAAATAGTTAATGTTTCATAGCTAATTAGAAATCATGAGATAAAATAGTAACTTGGAATTTGAAAAATAAAGAAGGAAATATAGGATAAACAGGAAACTTCATTTATAATAAAAATAAGTAGATGCTCTTAGTGGAGAGCACACTTAAACCATAAAATGTCTTGGAATAGATCTGGTTATACATTAATAAGTGTAGATCCCCTGACAGAAAAAAAAATGTTTTATGTTTTATTTTATTTTATCAACTTGATTCTGTAACGTTTCAGGCTTAACACTTTTAAATACTCTGCAAAAAAAGGTTCTACATAATTTATTTTATAATAGTAACTTAAGACACATGTAAAAATTAATAACCAATATGTAATGCAAAAAATTTCAATGTGTTTTGTCACAAATTAATAACAAATATTTTAGTTTTACCTGTTTAAAATTAAAGTAAGAAATTTCACTAAAGATGTTGAAAGAACTAGCAAAAACAAAAATAGAACTATCTTACAATTGATAAAACTTAAATTGTAAATAATAGGAATAAAGTTTCATAGGATGCTTGAGCATCTTAAAACTTACTGTATCCTCTTTTACACCTTCCTTTGCAGCAAATTCTTCAATTAATTTCTCAACATCCACCTCCGCCAATGACATAGCACCTTCATAACTAACAATACCTCTTGTAAAGGTTTTATCATTAGACTGGATAGTTAACAGCAGTGGTTTGTTATGAGAAATAGGATTGCATAACACCCACATAGGTATTGCTTCTTCTTTAGTTGTTTGTGCTAATGTTATGTTATAGAAATTAGCAATTTCCCTTAAAATAATTATTGAAAATTCTGTTGTAAATCTGTGTTAATATGCTGATTCCAGTTTGTTACCAATTAAATCTCAAATATAAGTTGCATAACATGCAGCTAAATTCAAATCAAAAATTAATTTGCTTACTTCTGCTTTGTTCAATCAGAAATACTATAATCAAATTAAAATTTTAAAGTGTTTCATCACTACAAATGGCATCTTCGGGAGATGTTACAATATCTTGTCCAGCTTTGACTTTGGGCTGTCGAATATTTGCTATTAAACAATGTGGAGATTAGCAAATTAATTTTTGTTTCATTGAGTCGAGTAAATTAAAAAAAAAAAGATTAAGGTTGTAAGCTTTTGCTAATAAAAATAAAGATATTCTCTCACAATATGAAAAACATATGACACTGATAAATTAGAGTTTAAATGTGTCACAAGTGTGTATTTTTTTGTTATTGAAAGTATTTTGTTATGACTTAAGCAAATTTTAAATCATACTATTACAACAATATAGTACAAATTTTAGCAACAAATTTCACTACATACCTAGCTTTTTCTATATCTAAGGGAATATGATTAGCTTCTTCTTTTTTCCATAGTTGTGGCTCCTCAGGAAGTAATGTTTCATCTAATATTGTATGTAAACTAAGATCAAGTTTTAATGGAGAACCAGTGAGCTCCAAGTCATCTTGAAAATAAAGAAATTAATATCTGTTATACATCTTATAGTTAAGAAATAGTGTAGCTAAAATATAGGTGATAATGATTATAGGGCTTGAAAATTATTTGAAAAATATTTCAAAATTATACTTTTTACTTACTAATTTAGGATTATTTTATTTTCATTTTTGTATATTTTGTGTTATTACTAAAATATTATAGAGAACAAGATGTCTTATATATTAGCAACAGGGGTTAACCCTATACCGCTTCATCTATAAATGAGGGGTGCTAGAGTATTTAAAAAAAAAATCATACAAACTTAGACGAAACTATACCTGATTCTTTATTATTTTCATTGGTAACGCCAGCCGTACTTAACTGCTTCCCCTAATAAAAATTATAATAAATATAGTAAACTTCAAATCATTTCTTCTACTGATATAACATTGTATTTTCCAAAAAGTTATTGTAGTAACTTACTTTAGCGTATACTAAAACAATATCTGTGTTGTCACCTGTATATATTTCGACATAACTAGGGCTTGACTGCTTTTCAATAACATACTTAGGAAAAGTTTCTGTAAGATCTTGCAAAAAATTAATCAACACCATTATAATACAGTATAAAATGCAAGAGTATCAAATAAGATTTAAAAAAAAAATCCGTTATATACTTTGTCTAAATGAAATTTTGTATTCTGTTAATTGTCAATGTCTGTTTCGTTGCACTAATAGCTAACTTTTTGCCCACTTATTAACAAATATATAAAAAAAAAAGATAAATAGAAAAACATTAAATTAATATAAAAATTTAATTAAAATAAAACGGAATAATAAAATAACAGTTTTCTTGAATTTGCTAGACATAACATTAACAATATGCATAACAGATAGCGCTATTAGTTTCTGGTCAGAGTATCGAACAAAAAAATAATGTTTTGATCTCATTTTAACACAGGTACATTTTATTAGTATTAATAATATAAGGAAAATATATTAATATAAGGATATCTAAATTAAAAATTTTCTGACAAATTTTCAATAGTAATAAGATATATTATATATCTTATATTTAACATATAATATGTATTACATTGAACATATAATATATATTATAATAAACATATAATATATGTAGTTGTTGTGGGATGTAATTGAACCAAAGTTAGTTCTGGAAATTCTAAAATAAGTTCGTAGAAAGCGAATAGTCTCAACAGATACAGCTTTGATACTAACTTAATTAACTTGACGATTTAGTCAGGACGGCGGGAAGCGGCTTGATGAGGGAAGCAGAGGACCGCATATGCTGGAAGGCATTGGGGAAGGCCTATGTCCAGCAGTGGGCTGACACAGGCTGATGATGATGATGAATAACTTGAGCTACAGAGGTTGGATTTATTAAGTTTATATTACCATCAATAGTAGCTTGTGTCGTAAGTCAGGTTTTAAATTTATAGAGACTCTAAAAATCTGATGCTTTTTTTGGCGTTTCTACATCGGCTATAAGGAAATCCTGTATAAACTCGCGACAAAAATGATAAATACGAATTTAATATTTTAAGTCTGAAGAATTATATAATAATTAAACATAGTTATTGCAAACTATCTTCTTTATTATCCCTTTTCTATTCCTTTTCGGGTCTTAAGGACGAGTTGAAAGAAAAGAACGTTACACACTTTTTGCTTTAATGTAGAATAAAATTTCGCTCCGAAGATAAAATCATCTGTGGATGTTTCAAAAACAGTAAATCTCCTATCAAGTGTGAATTTTATTGAAGCGAATCTTCAACATTTCACCACAATGGCGCAGTACCGCGCTTGATACTGCTTGCTGATTAATTAAAAGGGATCTACTAGGGTACCCATAATAATAAGATTTGTGAAACAGAGTATTTATTGTAAAAATTATAATAATTAATGATTTTTTTTTGAGTTTTTATATAAATAAAATGCACGAAGGAAAAACTTATCTTTTTAATCACATTGCACGCAAAAAGAATTTTCAAAATTAATATTTACATTTCACAGCACAAGATCTTTAATTTACTCGGCAGTAAATCTCTTCGAAAACGAAAGATTATTTGTAACCAGAATACTCTGGCTTTGATTTATATTACTATCGGAACAAATCAACGCTTTTATGTCGGCAGGTTGAAATTAAGAGAGATTGCTAGCGAGGCGGGTTCAAAAAAACAGTACCACTATCTCCTTTACTTGTATTACCCCGAGATCAAATTAATGATCTTCGTGTTACAAGCAAGTCGTTTATCAGAAATCATATGTCCACTTCATTATACTGTTCATTTTATTAAACATGGCCGCCCTATTACGTTTCATGTGGGCGAACTTCAGTAAGTATTGGTGCGTAACTATCGTTCGCCAGAGTGGAACTCGCGTCTGGTTATAATATCGATACGGCATTAGCGATAATTTTAAGTGAATCTCGTGTAATATGCGCGCATGAATTAATTTACAGAAAGCTTAGCTTACTGAGTGATACAGAAGCATACTAGTGATGTAGGGTTAGGGAAAACAATGTTATAATTCATTACGCTTAAACGACGAAAGTCGATTTTGCTTATATGTTTTATAAATAATTATAGTTTTATACAAAAAAAAATTAACTATTACTTAATGTGAAAGTATTTCTTTTGCAAAATTAATGGTGACTAGAGAGAAAAGTTCAAAATGACGAAAATTTCAACATATACACAACATAACATAACGTAAATTTTACATTAAACCAATTAGTTTAAGTACTTATTTAAGTTATAGATCACTGAAATTCGTCAAGTCAATAATAGCGCATATATATATTTATGCACAAACAAACTACACTGTTTGGATCAGTAATTAGATTAATTAATTATGATCTACTCTCAGCTGACTTGAACATAAAGCCAGCTGTCAAGTAAATGTTAAATCATACAGTCCAAATGTCGATTCGTTAATTACAAAGTTCAACTAAGTATTGATACGTGAATGATATTAGCGATATAGTATATATGTTACAATTATGATATTTCTTGACTGTTATCATAAATACAATATTTTGCTCATTTTTTATTAGTTTCTTTCTGTACTTAATTTCATAACTTAAATGACATTTTATTTTAAATTATAAACGAGAGAGTTGAAGACATCGGTGGAAAATTATAAAATCTATTTTTAATTTGGGAAATTTTATTAGTCATACTAAAACCTATGGACTATGACTGGCCCGTTGGTGTAATGTTAGTAATTCTGTCTCTTACACCTGGAGTCGCGGGTTCGATTCCCGCTCAAGACAAACTTTATTGATGTATAATTAAAAGAAGAAAAAAGCATTTATTTTAAAAAATATTTACGTATATATATCGGTCTCTGATAACCCATACTACAGGTGCTACTTAGCTACCTATCTTGGGGTCAGAATAGTAAGTGCAGAATGTCCCAGATATTTATTTATGGACGAAATTAAGTAGACTCCATGTGAATAGATTCTTTACTCATTGCCGTAAACAACACAGTAAGTATCTAAACATTAGAGTATTTATTAAATTCAAATTCAAGATATACTTTATTTAGTTAGACCTTCACATGTGCTACTGAATGGTCAAATTGATTCTAACGCCTCTTCGAATGTGTTCACTATCTTAAGAAGAACCGGGCAAGAAACTCAGGGGGCAATCATTTAAATATAATTCCTTGTAAAACTGCACTTTAGCTTTTGTTGAATTGATCCGAATCATATCTCTCAATCATTGAAAACGGTCTTCAACAGAGTATTAACCGTTTCTAATAATTTTCTACTATTCTCTGCTGCCACCGCTGCTGAATTCGGTGAAGTTTGCGCTGTTAGTCTTTTTGATGTCTATTACAGCATCATCGAAACTGGCCCACGGATCCGGTGATCCGTGAGCTCTCAACTATGCTCTTCCAACCACGTCTAATAATATTATATATTTCTCTAATATTTTTTTAAACCTATGCAAAGGCAGATCCAAAATATCTTTTGGAATTTTATAGCAAAAGCGTGCGCCCAACCCTATAAGTTTTTTACTTGCCTCCGATGACAAAAAGGATAAGATATAACTTTTGTTTACGCCGTGTATTAATATCATGGATATCTGCTTTAATGAAAAAAAAAATGCTATGATAAATATAATGCGACGCTGCAGTTAAAATATCTATCTCTTTAAACTTTTCCATTGTTTAGCACGTAGATCGTACTAGCTTTTTTTGTAGTAGAAGTATAGCCTCTTTGACAGACGCTTTTTCCCAGGCCAAATACCCATAGATAATGGAATGGAACCAACCGAAATAAACAGTACAAATGCAGTAGAGCTCAGTTTTTTTTATGTGAGAATCTACAATATAAGTAACTGTTCGATGTTAATTTTGGATCTATGATTTATAGCTATGAAAACTGTAGACTCGACAGAACAGTGTTTTTCTACAGTTTGGTGGATAAAATTGAAACATGAAGCTACAAATTTTTTAGCGATTAGAAAAAGATTATTAGTTGTAAACTATGTTAATACTTTTGCGAAAGCAATAGACCAGTCATAACGTATTTGATTTTATTAACGTTAAAAGCCAAAAAAGTGATATCAGCAAACAATACTATCTAACAAGTATTAGTTACAAAGTAAAGCAAGTTATTAATATCTATGAGGAAGAAAAAAGATCATGAAATAAATCACTGCGGAACCCCCATTAACATTATTCTTGTTTGAAAACTTAACACTACGAACTTAATGCTAAGCTACAGATCTGCACTTTTGTTACAATCTGTTATTATATATAGAAAAGATCTAAAATCCAGGTACAATTATCATGATTATGACGAAGAAAATAACAATAAACTAAATCAAATTATAATAATTATAAAATATTTCTATAAATCATCTACACAATTATATATTGAAAAATATTTGAAACCTGCTGATCGTAAACAAATAATTGTTATAAATTAGTATAATATTCGTGAAATAAAAAAAAAAACTAAAAATTTCCACTATAAACGACTTAAGCTACCGAATTCATATTTTCACGTTCACAACAAATTAGGTACAGCAAATTTCGTTACGCAGATGCCAATCTGTCAGTGGATCTAAGTGTATTTCAGAATTTTCATCCCCCTCATATTGACAGGATCAATGACAGGATACCTTCCTTTAAAGTTCCAATATCATTGCCTTATATATATATCTGTATTATTAAGTTTAACAAATACATGCATAAATTTTCTTATTATTATATTATATTTTCTTATATATAAATAAAAATGGATGAAACAATACTTTCAATCACAACTATAATCAAATATAATATTTTTTATCACAATTTTTATTTTGGAAGGGTATTGCAATTGGACCTATCAACAAGAATACGTTAAATTTTATAATTATATATTGACTTAGGTCATAAGCAAAATAACAGAGGGCTTTTAAAACGTTGAAATTTTTCTTCAATCGGATCACACGTGATAAGAATAATTAGTATTATATTATTCAAAGATAACTCTTGCAGTTATCATGTCTTGTATAAAACATTTGTTGTTTACGTATATGTTATGTACATTTGAGGTTATGGGCAACTTTTCTTTAATGTAACCATGTTATTAGTGTTTTATTTATGCATTATTTTATAATAAAAGAAATAATAACTTATGAAAAGAAAAGCAATTTTCGTAACCAACAGTCCTTTGTTCGCGACATTAAATTCTTTATGCTTAAATGACATCAAAGAATGTTTTATAATTTCATTATGTAAACCGTTCTTCTAAAATGTCACACACAAAGATGATTCCGAAACACTGATAAAAATCTAAATTGATAAGAATTTTTATTTTCTCAAGCAATTAAATTTTTCTGTATTTTTTTACATACTTTTCTTTAATACATTTTAGATTTTACTTCTTTTACTATAGATATAAAAAGTTATTCCTTTTAGATTCTTTGATACCCGGTAGAATTTATAACAAATGATCTTGAGACGTTGTTCAATTAATTTACTTAATAATTTGATAATTACATTATATAAAAACGGTTGCATTTTTTTAACTAACTTTATTAACACAAAAAAATCTGAATAGACTAAACTATCTAACTAAACATTACATATTTAATATTTTTCAAAAAAGTTTTATAAGGATAAAACGTCCATAATTTTTTCTCTGGAAGACCTTATTCATGAAAACTATGTTTATCTTTAGAGAAGGTAATTAAATATCTAAAGTGTAATAACATGGGAAGTGTAGTTTTCATATGAATTGAATATTTATTTATTTATTTATTTTTACAGCAACTTGTTAAATGTCAAGGTGAATGTTATGCATAGCTATAACCCGCATTCAGTTCAAAACTTTTTTTTTATTAATATTACTATTGATAAGTTTGTTTGCTGTTCGTAGTAAACAAATAAATAAGGATACACAGCCGACCTAATGGCATGTGATAGATGAAATTTCGAACTCGAAACAACATATTTACTATATCTCTTATAAATGGCTACCCCGGTGTAAACGAATTGAAGGTAGCGATCAATGTTTGGGTTATTCTGCTTTAACTATTGCAGGAAGCATTCCCTTAAGTTGATTGGATAGATCCATTCCCAGTTTACTGTTATTGCGTTGAAGCCAATTTTGCATTAATTCCATTGTACCGTTTCCTTTGAACGAATATTTTTAATTCTTTTAACAGGAAAAGTTTCTATCATAAAAGTGGATATAGATCTAGCGGAAAACCAGATAAGAGTGTGAATTAACATATAAATAGGTATAGACGGCGGTGTTTGATAGAGAATAATTATCAGAAAATACATATTTTAAGTCACTACGAAGTTTTAATGATGGTGTTTATGATTTTTTTCATTCTCATCGCATATTCGACAAACTCATATCTATCTCTTCTTTAATGAAATATTACATTATAAAATATTAACTCCCTTGGTATGGGCATTTTTTTCTGCTGAGAATCTCGCGTTGTCACGCCGAAAACGCACGTATAACATTTAGTCACCCTTCCTTAGTGGGATGAATTTCTTAACCTTAATGGAAAGGATCTTAAGGGAATCATGCTTAAATAATGAAAATTGGAAAAAAAAAATTCAATAACTAAAGTTTGTAGGTTTAATATTGAATAATATTTACATAAAATTCTATCAAGTCGGGAAATTTTCGCCGCTCGTCCACGCAGGTCATTATAAGTACGCCGTATATATACGACAACCGTACCGAAGGCTTTAAAGAAAGCTATGAATGCACATAATTATTACAATGGAACAATTTCATATTCCGAATTGTTATGGAGTATGTGGTAAATAAATAAATAACTGGGACATTTTTCACACAGAGTACTCGAATCTCAAGATATGTAGCCAAGCATCTGTAGTAT
>DWQX01005456.1:0-12957 GCA_018245475.1 Pharmacophagus antenor
ATACAAACATCAATCAATTTGAGTATTTTAAATATAATAATCAATCAGTAAATGTTACAAGAGTGATAAAATTATTGTTACTTTTTTATACTAGTTCAATAATAATAATAGATTAATAGTTTATTAGGTTACATTTAATGTGCAAGCTGTAACTGCCTTAAATAGATTTTTCACTTAAGACTAAATTAATATAATTCGTTATATGTAAATATATGTATCTAGTGTAAAAATTCCTGGCTGTCTGTTATTAAATAAATAAATAGTTAATGGTCCTTATAACGTTTCGACTATCTCAGTATACTTTCGTGTTACTAGCATAGTAACGTACAACGTGTATGATTGTATTGTATCTTAAGAAAGTAACGTAACTTAAAAATTATAAATTGAAGGAAATGCAAGAGATTCTTAAAAAAATCATATGCGAATTCACAGGCGGTAGGATGAGATGAATACACTATGCATGTGGTAAACAAAGAGAGGGAGAAAGCAAGAGGGAGGGGGGAGAGAGCGGTGAGGGGAAGAAATATTTATTGACAATTTCTCTATAGAAAGAAAAAAAGAGAGATAAATAGAGTTACCAGCTTTATTTTGGAAGGAAAGAATTCGTAGCATCTATTATAGAGATATTTTTCATTAGGTTATACATTAATAAAAACCAATTCGCAACGTCTCAAATCAAGATTAGATACTGAATCGGACATTTCTTAATATTAGGAATTAAATTATTAATGAAAATAATAAATCAAATGTTCTATTTCTCCATAAATTTTACACCCCAAAACGACAGTTTCAATAATGTTTAAACTAATAATTAAATAAAAAAAATACAGACAGGTGCGCGTTGGTAATTGCTCCTGGCAGCGAGCGCACAAAGAAATATAATTATACAGCGCTTACAGCGCTCGCGTGAAGCGCTTTTTGTAATTGGCACTAATAGCTGTGTAACGAGTGTCAGGCGTGGAATAGCGCTCGCATGACGGAAGAAAATTAAAACTATTTAATATTTTAAATTTAGATTATGACATTTATTAAAACATAAGACGAGTGTTCAAATATTAAATAAATCATTGGAAAATATGTTATAAACATTTATTTTATAATGATATTAAACATTAAGGCATCATTAATAAATGTTAATTTTATGACTTGTTTACACGGTTGCTTTGTAACGTGGAGGCCTCGGGTGCGATTCTCAAGCCGCAGGAGCAGTGGAGTCTGGATAGGGGTAGGATATTTCGACCCTGCCCGGCTAGCTACCCACAATTTGTCGCCAGTCAATCAGACGCCATAACTGCATTGCTGTGTTCCGATAGTCATACATGTGAGAGCCAGAAGTATTCTGGGCGAACGGTTCTCCATTCACGGCCACATTGTCACTTAACATCAGGTGAAACTGTGGTCAAGTGCTAACCCATAACCGATCGAATGAATTATAAATATTTATATAACACTTGTCTTTTCTTCATCTTGTTATCAAGAAATAGTAAAAAAATTATAAAATATAAGGGAAGTAAATTCAAAAAAGAACATCCTTACAATTGTTTTCGCGCAGACTTCGTTCAATACAATGGCACGCCCGCATGCCAGCGATTATGATAAATTCATATTCAATTGAACATACGTTGCCGATTCTAAATGTGGGATTCGTTTCACTTTTTTGTTTTCATATCGTATGCTTCCCAATTTTTACGTGTAACAATGTATATCGTAATCGTCTTTATAAGGTAATTATGAATTAACATATTTATTATACCCACAGATTATATATAGCTTACATTCTTTCAAGATAAACGATGGCTGGACGAATAAATATTTCCCGATCATAAAAGTTCGCTATAAAATCTATTTTTTTTTATCACCAAATTTCACATGATGTTACGTGACGATTAGGTCATAGACCGCGAAGCGTGCTCACTCAGAATATACTGCCTTCTTGAGTAACTGTCTGAATATAGTAATATTGTGTTGGGCGTATCAGAATATCGTATTAACTTTGTGTGTATTTTTTAATATTTCTTAACGCCAATGAACCTGTCGTACAGTCTACTGAAATTTTTATTTAACCATCCAACAGTTGCTATAAGAGCTGACTGATACGATACCATTTTGTGACTCGACCGATGGTGTAATGGTAGAAGCTCTGCCTCTTACGTCAGAGTCGCGGGTTCGTTTCCCGCTCAGGAAAAACGTTTGTGATGAACATTTTGTATTTATTCAACGTCTGGTTGTTTATCTATATTTAAGTTATTACTTACAAATATCTACGTATATACACATGTCTCTGATAACCCATACTACATGTACTGCTTGACTAACCTATCTTGGGATCGGAGTACAATGTGTGAAATGTCTTATGTATTTATTATGTATTTATATTGCTCGCAAAAATACTTCAACAATCTAAACATCAGTTCTCGTGTCGCCCGGTAGTTGTACCAGGGACGTCAAACGGCAAACCGCTGCGCCACGAAGGCAGTTATGGACAAATGTATCATTTATTTTCAGGAGTGGTGTACCTGTAGGGCAAGCCTCATTGTATACACATTAATTGAAATAAAATTATAATACTTGACGTGTGTTTCAATTGTTTTTCATCTTTATGGTCTTTTTAGGAGTTAAGACTTTGAAGTAATTACGATTTATTAATTTCAGCGCACTGTATTGCTTTAATGGGCTATGCCGGACTTCCGGGCCTGTACGGGTGTAGCGCCACTAATATCTGATAATGTATCACGCAAATAACACTCTGTTGGACAGTGTTTCCCAGTCTATTTTCTTGCATGTCCCACTTTTGAGAAAAAATATTATCTATGTCACCCTCGATGCTTTCAGGTTTTGCCAATATCACCCAAAAGACAAAAACCAAAAAATACTTTGAATTATATTAGCCATTTCTTTTAAAATTCTCCGATTGCCCCCTCCCTAAACGACAGAATTGCCACCTTGTGGGGTCTACGTCCTTCCTAGGGAAACACTGCTCTAGAAAAACCATTATAAAACGTTATCGCTAAAAACAATTAAATATATGTACTTATAAATCACGATATATCACCCAAGTGCCACGCGTTTACACATTACTGGAACGGTGGTCGGACTGCGGTCGAGGATTAATAGCGGCGACTGTTAGTAGGAACATGTTTTATTAGGCTAATTTAAGTCCATATGTTATGTGGTTCTTACGTCACAGCTACACTCAAGATTAGAACCCCCACTACTCAATCTTCCAAGCATTAATTAAGGTATGCGCCCGTCGTAAATTTGAGGTCGCCGATTCGATACCGAAGCCACATGAGTATTACAATCTCGATAATTTTAGGCTTTTTTCGGATCTCAGTTTAGTAATCACCCATGATGTCAACCTTCTAGTATAACACGTGACAACCAGAAGTATTCGGAGCGCGGTATATTTACGACCATATTGTCACTTAACATCATGTAAATAGAGGTTAACTGTAATAATAAAGACGCCAAAAGAATTTCCCTTTCAAAAACATGTCGAATCAAGATATGCGTGCCATTTCTAGTCTATCCTTCAGCTATATTTTGGGATAAGCCATGGCGAATGAATCGTCGGGTGTGCAGGCGTGTTTTCTTAGGACCGTATTCAAATTTGAATGGTCGTGTCAATGCGAGTAGTAAGCACTCAGTTGTATAAGCTAAGCGGGGCTTACTGACGCCTCTTTATTATGCTTAAACGTATGTGCAAATCGCGTAAGTGGATTAAACGATAATATATATTTTGTTTCTTTGTGGCATATGATAGGTATAATGTGCAGTATTGCCACGCTACTGCAGCATACGTAATGCCAATTAGACTGGTGTGAAGCCAGTGGATGATTCGCAATCTTAAACTGCGAGTTATCTCACAACGCACATCAACTCTGTGGAATCAATTGTCGGTACCGGTATTTCCGGACCGATACGACTTAGGGACATAAAAGAAAATGGCCTACTACTTTTTTAAAGGGTATGCAACGCTGTTGTGACTACTTGAATGTTGCGGCTGTCCATGAGCGACGGTGATCACTTCCCATAAGGTTAACCGCTTGACCGTTTGCCTACTTTACCTATGAAAAATTGAGTGGACCCGAGGAGTAGAAAGGCTGGACGTGGACTCCAGCTATTGTGGTAAAACCCGCGAGGTATCTGGTCTGCATCGCGCAGACTTTGATATGGGCTATCATCATCATAGTGCAGCGTTAGAGTAGCCACGGCTGAGTTCCGAATACAGATCCTGCGATTCCTTTAAGAGAATGGCCGCCGACGGTGTTTTTGTGTGTAAAAATTCCTTCCAGTTAGGAGGCTATCTTTCGAAGATCTTCTCCCACCCGATGTAAAGAAAGATAAATGATCAGTGGAAATACATTTATAATGTCATCTACAAAAGTGTCGACTGCACGCGACTGAGAGATTCGTGCTTGGTGGTTGTGGTTTTGAGGTGGTTTGCGAAGACCGTCCGTGCGGATCTTTTTAGCGTGGTAAAGCTTTTGTTGGCTAAGATAGTTAATGCCCGCCAACTCACCTTTTATACTTAACATACGGCGACGCTAACTCAGCTAGAGCTGGTGTCCAAGGGCCAATGGTCTTGCAGCTAATAGGTTTGTATTAATGCCAAACTCACAGATAGAGGCAAATATATAGCAGAAAACATCACTGCATTTAGTTGATATAAAATAGGAAAAAATATTTTTTTATGGACAGTTGAAATAAAATTTATCGGTACAAACGTTACTTTGTGGAACTCTAGGTTTAAAAAAAAAGAAATATTAAGTAATTTTTTAATATTGGAACTGTTTTTTTTATACTTAGTTCGATCAAATGACTCCACTGCACCTGATGTTAAGTGGAAGTGGAGTACAAATGCAAAGATGGGTAGTGCCACAAAAAGTTGTTGCATCAGCCATCCTCAACCTGCCGACCCGCAAGGAGCTTCTTCACGCCTCCCGCAAAAACCCAAGGTTATATGAAGGAGGAACCACACGAGCTGGGAGGGAGTTACATTTAGGTATTGTGTTTTCGTGGTGCGTGTAAATCTTAGTTTTAAAATTACCTTAAAAGCTTCCCTAGCATTGTGATAACACCGTTTGACTTATAACACGTAGATTATATGTTTGATTTTTGGGCCGAGTAGGATTTGAATAGTGGTAGGTTCTTTGCAAACCTGCCTGAATATCTTACGTCCTTAATGTTATTATGTTAAAGCGAAATTGCTGTGTCTACCGGATTCTGGAGAACATATTCTGGGTCAGAACGCTTCACCGTCGATGGTTAAATTGTCGCTTAACACTTAACGGACGAGTCGCGTCTGCGTAAAAATGCAACTCAAAATATAACCTATATAACTTAACTTATTCTATATAAATAAAATAACAAACAACTTGAATTAAAAAAAAATACATAAAATGCGAGATAGTGCACATTTAAGTACGTAAGTGCGCGAATCTTCCAATCAAGTCACAGTCGAAAAACGTAGATCTACGTGGCCCGTCCGTTAAGTGTTAACATTATGTAAAATTCAACTGCTAGCCCATTGTTGATATACAGTCGTACTATGAGAATCGAAGCGTTCTCGTGGTAGTTGGTGGTGCTCGTTATAAGCTAAAGTAGTATAGTGATGGGTACGCCACCACCGACGGACGGGAGGGAGCCGGCGCTTCTGGTCATTCCCGTCGCTCCTTCGAACAGAGAGCATGTCACGCCTCCTGGTATGAGAGATCGCCGAGTGTTGTGGAAGCAAATGCTCAGCCGACTTATCAGGAACGCAGTAGTGTTTGGTTCGCCTCTGTCTTCGGCAGGGGACGGTCCCACACACCCGCCTCTGTTCCTCGATGGAGGTTGAGACGGTGCGTAAAGCATTCCTTACTTTAAAAAAATCATAGTGATGTTCGGTAAAAAAACTCTCTAGGAATTATTGAATACGTTCAAGTATAATAAAATTTAGGTAAAATTCTCCTTGTAAGGAAATTTGTTAACAACCTCGCATAGAGATAATGGCAACTCCATTGCACCAAATAGATTGCTCCGTAGCGTGTTTGGCCAGGCCGCACGAATTCCCATTCGTTTTATCTGCACGGCATTGAACATGAAATGATCTATTATTTTACTAAAAGAACGTGTTCTATTCCATTTTTAAATTGTTTAAAAAAACTGAATAAAGTGCATGATCGATAAGGTAACTTTTCGAAAGTAGTTATTAATTCTTTTTTATTAAAATATTTGCCATCACCTGCCCGCTTCTCTAGGCGTGGTGGTTTTTTAGGGTCCCGTACTCAAAGGGTGACAATCGGAACCCTATTGCTGAGGCTCCGCCGTCCGTCTGCCTGTCAGTCTGTCTGTTGGCGGGCCTTGCCTCAGGAACTGTGGTAGATAGAAAGTGTAAGTAAGTTTTCACATATTGTGCATCTATCTATATATATATATATCTTTTGCTATCTTTTGCCTCCATAGCAACAAACAATATAAAAATACTTACAAGGAACGTAATTGCACGAGAGTTTATTGTACGGAATCATTCGCGATGAAAGTTGGACACGTATTTAGCTGTTTATGTATTATATATTTAGTATTAAGATTAATCCTCCTCCAGTATGTTCGCCAATTTTCCAGTCCATGGACTCCGAGAATAAAAAGTTTCATTAACCGTTTACAGTCGGAACCATTTTAGACTTTTTCTACCACCTCTAATTCACAACAGTAACTTGCAATAAACAAGAATTTATTTTTTTTATTTTTAACTTCGTGCTGGAATAAAGCGGTATATTGCGTTTTAATTAAACAATTCCCCACAATAATCAATAAACTTTAATGACCCTTAAGAGGGGATATTCAAAGGATATGCTACAAATACGTGTCCGTAAGCAAGGCACAGCCGAGTGCAAAGGGTTAAAATTTTAACCAGCAAGGTTATTTTCTTATTGATTTTTTGTCAGATTTTTTTAATGGGTAATGGGGCTAACACTCGGCCTCGATTTCAGCTGACGATGACAACGAGGCTGTGTATGGTGAAGCGTGTTCGTCTAGAATGCTTCTAGCTCTCACATGTTTGAATGCCGTAACACAGCAATGCTGTTATGGCGGCAGATTGACATAGAGGGTTGCAGTTAATCGTGTGTAAGTATTATTATTTTTTGTTTAGAATGACGATAAGTTACCAGTACAGGTTCGTGGGGCTTGCGTACCTTTTACGGGCAACGTTAACGTTACGGGCGAAGTTTACGTGATCAGCTCGTGTTTGATAGTTATCATAAACTGTGAAACGGCCTTTTCGCTTACTTTACGAGGCGGAGTTGAGCTCGCTAACGGCCATTATAATAGCTCTATCGAATACATCGTGGAAAATTTCAACAATTAATGTGAATTATTATTACAGCTTGACGAATCATTTTTTTTATTCTTTTTTTTCAACTGTAATTACTTCAAATGTAAATAAGTAGCGCAATTCGAAATTGCTTTGCTGCTGAATGCGTTAAACCACATTTAGTTCTGTTTAATGCGTTACTAAATAGATTTATTGGCGGTGTAATCAAATCGTAAAATTGTGTCAGGGCACGGTAGTTAAATGTAATTATCATCATGTGTACAGTGGTAAGCTCGATTGTCGATAACGAATTCCTTGGAAATATTTTTTAATTCCAACAGCGGGGTCAGCTGCTTTCCTGGTGTAATAACTTGACGTACGCCTTGGAGATAGGCGGTTCGAATCCAGCATGAAATAGTAGTCTGGATGTTGGTGAGGTTTATCAAATCGTTGAAGGTTACTGTGTTCCGGCACTCATACATATGAGAGCCACAGTATTCTAGGCCAGTATGCTTCGCCATCTACAGCCTTATTTTCAGTTAACAAAATTTAAATTTGAGGTAGTGCTAGTTCATTGCAGATAAAAAGACTACTATCTGCCAATTGGACTATATATTGGACTTATTGTGACTAGTGTGAAACACAAATTATAATAATTTTATGCTTGTATGGAATCAAATCCGGATCCAACCGGACTCTTCACATTACGCTGACGTCGCTGAAGCGTGTTTCGGTGAATTAAGCGAGCAGAAATGGCAAACTTACATGTATTTCCACGTTAACCACGCACTGCACGGTACCACTTTTCTCCATTGGAGATTTTGTTGTTTTCGTTTCGGCCGCGAGTTAACTACGGCAAGCGGAGTTCGCGTGTCGCTTCCAGCACGCCACGGCGCCTAGTTCGCCGCAATAAACCTACATCATCGTCCGTGAGCCTCACTCCGCCGCGTCATTTGGCTTACTCGATGCGGAATCGTGGAGAATGGCTGTCGCCCATTACGCGAATGCAACAATTTACTCCTCAATAAATATTTATTACTTTTCATCCACGATGCACACTCGTACGTTGATACTAGCAAAATACGAAGTCGTTTAGGCTAACGCGAATTTCGCATGCGATCTGGATCTGAATAGATAGGGGTGTTTTGGGATAGTTCCGCTGCTGCCAAGCGTTCCGTTCACAGCCCTTGTTAAGATGATGATTTATAGCGAGAGTTCGTAAAGCGCCGGCAGTATTTTTTCAAAAAAGCGATTAGAGAAATTTGTGGGAAGAGGGAAAGAGAGAGAGAGTGAGAGAGAGAGAATAAAATTTAGTTCTCCTAATAATGTGAGACAGGTAGATTGTATGCCCTTCCGTCTTACAGCTATGCTTAGCAGCTGTCATGGGCGAAGGTTACCATTTCCCTTTCTAGTCATTTCTCTACCTTTCTTGCGATAAATAAAATTAAAATCTATCTCTCGAAAAAGGGGAGGTCTCTGAGGAGGTACATTATTAGTCTCGAAGTGATGTGCGATGTATTCCCGCATGGCCTTATGTGAGATGAGGGTAGAAAGTTCCATTTTCAACCCCTAAGAGGACATATAAAGGTCAACGCCGACGGATGTATTTGTTGCTAGATTGTAAATCTTCTTTGTTGTATTTTAGTTATTACAACGTAAGAATTCAAGTCGTAAACGTTCCAATTTTAAAGTCTCTTTCAAATAATAATGAAATACGATGAGAAGCGATCGACGTCATATAAAATCGAGTGATGGTAGCACGATTTCCATTTCAGGTTATTTCAGTCTGAACTCCCAATCTGTCCACCATATAGTTTAAACTTGTTACTTTAAACCGCGCAATCCAAGTTAGCGCCACGCTTGCATAGCGATCTCCAGATATATTAAACTTTCAAACGAAGCCAACTACGAGAAAAAAAATTAAGTAATTATACGAAAACATTAATGATGTCACGCGTGTTGGGAAATAATGAAATTATAATTGAACTGCGGTTGCTGGTAGCAAATGTGATTTCAACGACCTTAACACTACATTTACCGATACATTTTTATGGTTTTCTTTTCGTATCTGTATAAATTTTGTGCATTATTGCATTCATATTTTTCTTGTTTTGCAATGAAATATGTTGCTAGAGGCGATAAAAAAATAAATTAAAATATCAAACGTATATACGTAACTTCTTATATAGGGTAGTTAAGTCAAAATGACTGGTCCGGTAAATCTAGTGTTAAATTTCTGCGATCTGTGTGCATTATAGTTTGATTTTTTTTAGGTCTATATCCCGTAAATATTCACTAGGTACGATGCCTAATATTCCTAGACGCTTAGGCGCGAGTTACATCGGTCCTAGTCGCGACTTCTTTCATATTGAAATTACAGTGTACCTCCAAATTCAAATTACAGTGATTTACTCGGTCGGGCGGTCAAGACGCATGTGAGCTTAACATACGAATGACAAAAACTTCACTTCCACTTAAGATCAGGTGGAGTGGAGTCATTTGCTTGACCTAAGTATAAAAAAAGTGAATATTAATTAGTTGTAAGACGTGAGGTACGTTGTCCAGTCGTGCGTAAGTTTGCCGTTGAATTTCGCACAGGCGCGACAATACAATCTCTGTATAAAAAAAATCGACATAAAAAAAAAAAATCGATGCAATGAAAATTTCATTGTTTACATATAAGTGTCGCCTATTGATGAAACGTTTAAATATTTGCTCAACAATCAAATTGTACAAATAAATTAAACAGAAATTGTGTCATGCCATAATTTATTTATTTCTTATTATCAGATAATAGATGGCGCTTAGGTTATTGTCAAATTGGTAGATGGCATTAATTTTTAAAGAATCTTACAAGATGGCTGCGTTCATGAGAAATTTTTATTAAAATAAAATTTTGCAAGCATTTTATATATTAGATAAATTAAATTACAAATCTCTTACTAATGCACAAATGTGAAATTTTACATACGGTTGAGGAAAGGATTTGTTTTTTTTTTATATTTTTTTAATAAAACACTTTGCGCCAGCCTTTTTTTTTTTTACTCTGTTATATGTATGCTAAACTACAATATCAAAATGCCTGCACCTGTGACCTACAAAGGAATTATTAAAGATATTCATTTTGTCGAAAGGTATTTCAAAATCAGAAGTGACATAAGATCGTAGAACTTGCTCATGTTTTTTTTAATTAGGTAGACCTAAGCACAATCTCGATGTAGACTCTTCTCTTAAAGACCGTTCATGTCATATCTGGACGAAAGCGCTGACCTTGGCGGAATGTTGCGAAATTACGCTGACATTTAAATATTATTTTCGTCTCTCACAATTATATTTTATAAAATGATAAAGAAGAAAAAAAAGGGGGGGGGGGAAGATTAATTTCGCGTAGTGGTGACCGGAAGGAAACCCACGCGACCGCGCCGACGTAGAATAATGTGCCACGCTTGTGCAACGAATGAGGCGTTCTATCAAAATGCGGTGCAGTTTTTGTAATCAACAAGAATTATTTTCCAGCGCCGCAGACGCAATATCCTTGTAGCATTAGCGCTACGTTAATGGGACGCGTCATTTTGACGCAACCACGTTCGTAAAAAAAAATCACTATATTTATACGTAGCCAGAGTTTCAGTGGGTTCTTATCTCATCCTTTTTGGTATGTGTGCTTTATATTTTTCTTTTAAGAAATAAAATATATAGAACTAATGTATCAAAATATTGCCGCCTTGAACAGAAAACTACGAAGGTACATTCGTAAAGTCGGTGTTGAAATGATTTTTATTGATAAAATTTTTTGCTCTTGAGTGAACAAATTATTGTAAGAATTAGTAAGCATTTAATTACTTTAAAGTTTTAATACACAGAATCTTATATTATGTTATGTTATATTCATGTACAAGTACAAGTCTTATGGCGGACTTAATGCCAAATTACATTCTCCACCAGTCTACATTATGATAGAATTTATATATATATATATATATTTGGGGCCGAAATACTGTTCTGGTATGGAAAATATTTTTGATGTTAACTAAGTACTAGTCATTAACTGTAGAGGGATCAATTCGACAATAACTCCATTACCTTAAATATATTGACAGATTCTATGTAGATCGATAAAGCGATATTTGTTTGATCAGTCAACAAACTAGTCGCCTTGAACAACTAATATAGTTTATATGACCAACATTTTTTTTGTAGCAACTAAATTATTATTGAAATATACAAATTTAAAATATAATTTATGTAATTAGCCTATCAAAAGCGCTTTAGAATGGTCTAATGATTTTAACGTATGTTCTAAGAAGTATACTCTCTGAGAAGAACCAGGCAAGTAACTCGGAGGCATTCTTTAAATATTATTCTTGATTTACACTTTTATTTTCGTTGAATTGATGCGAATAATGTCATAGAATTTTATCATTAAATACTCTTAAATTCTGTATAAATACAGAGTAATAAGCTGTTATTTTTGTTTATCGGTTATGGGATAACACTTGGCCTTCATTACTTCTGATGTTAAGTGACAATAAGGCCGTAGACCATCTAAAGCGTGTTCGCCCAGAATACAACTGGCTCTCACAAGTATGACTCCTAAAACACGGCAATGCTGTTTTGGCGGCAGATTGATAATGAGGGTGATAGCTAGCCAAGCGGATTTGAAAAAACCTGTCACTATCCAGATTCCAGTACTCCTGTGATCTGGGAATTGAACCCGGGACCTCCGTGTTACAAGGCAAGTGGGTAAACTACTGCGCCACGGAGGCAGTCAAAAAGATAAATAGTCAATTTACAAGACAAGTCTATTTATTAGGAATTAAAAAAATAAATATGCTCAATTAACTGACAGTAAGATTACCTTGTTGTATAAAAAAAAATTAACAAGGAAAATGAAAACAACTGTTTGATCTATATTCGTTACATTCGTTCACATGTACAGGTTGTTCACAATAACTCTTTCATGCGAACAAAAGCCATAGTTCCATACTTTGTTTCAACTCGACGGAGCAGAAACACCTTGTATTCTACTTTTCAGATGTATATCAGTGAACGGTTTTCTCATTTCCAGTCTACAGAGTTGATGATTAACTTAACTTTTACTGTTTTTCTTTCGTCGATTAAAATTTATCTGAATATAAAATAGAAAAATATCTATTTTAAGTCAAGTTGTAAAAGCTCGGATGGAGCTTTCGTAGCTTGTCATATTAAGGGACCGGTGAGGGTTTATATAACGATGCTAGAAGTAGTGACCTAAGTGACTTTCTTAGTTTTTCGTTGAACTTTTTCGTAGCACTATTATGTAAAACTTATTAATTAAACTTGTTACTTTTTAATTTAAAACTCAATAAACATTTAAATAAATAAATAATGACAAAAAGCACATAGTTTTTTATCCTTTAAAGTCCATAAGAAATTTTGAGAATGTGTAAGCCAGAAGTATTCTGGGTTAACACGTTTCTCCATCTACGGGCTCATTGTCACTTAACATCAGGTGAAATCGACGTCAAGTGTTAGCCTAGAGCCGTGAAAGAACCTATGAAACGAATAAATAATCGGATTCGTTCACGTGGCAGGCTGATTGAGAGCTCACGGATTACCGGATCTGTGGGCCAGTTTCGATGAAGCTGTAATAGTCGTCAATAAGACTAACAGCGCAAACT
>DWQX01005457.1:0-12956 GCA_018245475.1 Pharmacophagus antenor
GATCAAGATTAGGAACGCCGCGTACACGGCAGCCCATTAAACCGGGTCGGTGACAAGGTGACGCGCGCTCGCCGCGGGGGCGCGATAACGCGGCCCGTATCCTGTGTCGTGATGCTCGCCCGCCCCGCTCGCTCAATATTCACTATATATCCTATACGTTTATGAAGGCCTGGTACTTTCGGGGAAATTACAGTACGCCAGGCTACGCTCGGAGTAATTCCGTTTTATATTCCACACATATATATATAAAATATATCGGCGCTACGACAATCACGCCATAAAGGATGTTCCCGTTGGCCACTGTAATGGTCGAATGAAATTCAAAGCTGTTCTCATTATGCCTGTGGCTTTTTAGTACAATGGGGTAAGCAGATAGTTCTATTTATTTTAGATGTTCCTTTTCAGTTAATAAATAATTTTCTGAAGAAAAATTTAAGTGACAATGAATGGTAACTTAGTTTTTTGACGTTAAGTTATTGATGGTGCTTACTTATAAAGAGTTTAAAAATTACATAATCACATGAAAAATTGCATATTTTAAATGAACTTTCTGTTATTTTAGCGGTAACTGCAAAATATTTTGCTGTGATGTAAATTACATATTTACTTACAATTTAAAGATGTAGTCTGCAACAATATTGGATAAAGATCCTTTACTTTCATTCAAAACAAAGTTTTTATTTTAATAAGTCTGCTTTGCTTGTGTCCAGCCATTGAACAAATTGTATATCAATTTCATATTTTTGATAGTATCGGAGGGACTACAATAGATAAAATCGCCCGTTGTTGAAATCCAAGGACTTATTCAGTTTTTATACGCAATGCAATTAACCTCTTCACGCCCTTGGCCACATATGTGGACGTTTAGTTTTGCATTCACATTAATTATCAATTTACATTATTATATATTTATCTTTAACATATTATATTTTAATATTTCTCTATCTTCCGTTACTTGACCACCGTTGAATATAAAACTAATAGGTTTTACTGGAATTTTTAAATTTACTTATATTTCTTTTTTGTTGATAAAAAAATGGTCTCTAGAGGTTAATAACATTTTTAACCCTTTTCACTCGTGTGGTCACATTGGGAGTGACACTGCTAACAGCTGATGTCCTTCCTTTCCTGCACGTTGGAAATAATCTAAAAATTATCAAGATTACAAGAACATTTGTAATAATAATAATAAATGTAATATATGTAATACCACAAATTCTTCCACAGTAAATAAATTACTTTAAAAATCAATATAAGATGACTGGCACCCAGCGACAAAGATTTAAAGTAAAGAAATAAGAATAAATAATTGGAAATATTTAATTTTCTTAAATACTTACTCTGTTCCCTAAGATTTTGCTATGATGGAAAATAAATGAAGCCAATGTACTACAGCTGTAGGCGGCCACGACAATTTGCATTGCGTTCAAAAGACTTAGCCAACTTGCGTTATGAGTGCATGTTGTAAAGCAATAAATTAACACTTTACGATTTAATTGGCATGCCGACATTATCGGAGTGGCGAAAATATTGCACTATTAGACATACACGACATAAAGAATCTCTCGATGGCATTTGAATAATTACCCCTGTGAATTGAATGTGTATGAAAAAAAAATGAGAAATGAATATTGGCAGTGTTCGTATTTCATTTACCAAAATTTTATATTAGTTTTATTATTATATTTATATAAAAGTGTCAAACACGAACGATTCTAGGATGAACTAATACTGATGATTTAAGTTAAAATATCGTCAATTGTATAACTGTATTTGATTGACTTTTATATAGTTTGATTGTGTTGCGATACATTACTAATGTTGCCCTTTTTTGGAAATACTTTTTGTTGTATGATTGATATTTTGTGCATGAATTGAAAATAAACGTTCTAACAAACAAAATACGATGATAATATTTTTGCGCATTTTAACGTGAATAGCGTGGTCTGGATGGCGGTAGAGTTGTTTCCAAAACCTGGCCATCCCCCGCTATGTCAACCTACCGCCATAACAGTGTTGCCGTCGTAAATATGGGGACCAGTGTTCAGTACAATCGCGTATCACTATTAAAATCCTTAACGTCATTTAATACCACGTGAAATTTATGTCAACACAATTCTTACATAAAAATTTATATGCTTCTTTTAGTTTCGAACTTGTTGTAATTAAGGAACGGAGATCATAACGAGAGAAAAAATATATTTGCGATAAATTTTGTTATGGTAAAAAGCAAAATATTAAATAACTCTAATGAAATTACCTTAGATAATCTAAGGTTTTGAGTTTTTTGAATTTCATTGGAGTTTAGATTTCGACTACCTCCGTGGCGCAATAGTTTAGTCGCTTGCCTTGTAACGCGGAGGTCCCAGGTTCGATTCCGGGCCACAGGAGTAGTTGAGTCTAGATGGTGGTTGGGTTTCTCAAACCCGCCTGGCTATCTACCACCCTCAATGTCAATCTTCCGCCATTACAGCATTTCTGTGTTTCGGCAGTCACACTGGTAAGAGCCAGATATATTCTGGGCAAACATGCCTTACTATCTATGGCCTCATTGTCACTTATCATCAGGTGAAATCGAGACTAAGTGTTAACCCATAATCGATAAAAAAAATGGCTTAATAATGAAAAAGGCTATTCGTTATACCATTAATCTTCAAAAACTTTTCTTTATATAAATAAAATGTAGTAGTTATATAAAAAGAAATAATAAAAGTTTCAAGAATAGGTAGTCGCGCTACACGTCGCGTTGAGCGCTGAGCACGCGACGGAGCGGCCCGGCTCGGATCCCGTGTCACGCGCCCCGTCCCGCCTCCCGCAACCCGCGCGCCCCGCGCCGCCGCCGCCGCGCCCGCCCCGACTCCCGGCAAACATTCGATCCAATGCGCCAACTACCTGCTATTATTCTCGCTAGGGCTGGCACATACATTATTTACTATAAAAAAAAACATTTTACTACTGTTATTTAATATCTTTATTTATTTTTTCATGGAATAGGTTGTATTAAAAAAAAAATACTATAATTACTTTAAATGTCTGTGATAAGCCTATCGCTTTAGTTTTTGACAAACTTGAAGTGGTTGCATATATCTTAGAAACTCTTAATACTATATTTATATTATATTTTACATATCACAATAAGTACAGCAAGTAGTTGCAGTAAGTTATAACTTACTGATACATATAAAAAAATTTGCAATATTTCGTGTCGTGAAAAGATGCTTCTTGGTCTTTCTTGACCTCTCCTTTCGCTGCAAGTATTAACAATTAATGAATTGTTAAATTATCAATTTAAGTATCGTATAGTAAGTATAATAGTTACATAATAATCGTTTGTATTGTCTATAAATGTCGCAACGGTCGAGGATGATTTTCATTTTTGTTTCATGTCGTGCAGTTTTCGTATATTCGTATCTTAATACAAGATTATTTCTGCACATTTCAATATGGCCGCGATGTGTACCGAATGTCGGCAAACGTTTGCGCCAACGCGGCGGAGTGACGACGCGAATAATTCATTTTATGATTTACGCTCTATTGTCTATTCCCGGCTCATTGCCACGGGCGGCCCGGCCGCGCAAAGTGCCGCAATGAACCGGCAATGGTCGTTATACGTAGTAAAATCTGCTGCTGTTATATTTGAAGTTGAACGAAAATAAATTTTTTATATGTAACAAATAAACACTTATGCTGAAGTTGAATGTCTTTTTATCCGCCGCTATATAGTGCCGCGTAGTGGTTCACCGTTTGCCTTGTATCACGGAGTTACCGGGTTAGATTCACTTACGACAGGTGTAGTGAACTGAACGGTGGTAAGGTTTTGCGAAACCGCCTGGCTGGCTAGTTGTTACGCCCAATGTCATTCGGCCGCAATCACAGCATTGCTGTGTTTTGTCAGACATGTGAGTGCCAGATGTATTCTGGGCGAACATACATCACCACCTACAGTCTCATTGTTAATAAATACCAGGTGAAAACGGGGTCATATTTACCGATAACATTAAAAAACTGTGGTTTTACGAATTCGATAAGTTAGTGATAAATATCTATTAAATAAATATCAAATGGAGAAACGGCTGTATTTTGCATAAATTGGAAGCAATATATCAGACCGTTACGTCTCCGTCAAGAATATTTAAAAAGTTGACCCACCGCCGGCCAAGCTCTTCGTGTAACCGCACAAAGGCGGCGGCGGCGGCGGTGGCCCGCTCACCAAGTTAGCCAATGCCGCAAATCGTCTACGTTCGGTGCAGTGCCGGACAAATAAATTCACAACGGGACGTGCTCCAACAAAGTGGCCAATTGGTAACGCTAATCCGGACTGCGGACTTAGTGCGAGCGAGACGGCGGCCGTGACATCGTTGTCTCTTTTTGTTACACAGGGCTTTTTCTTAAAGAATATTCGAATAATGAAAAATTCGAAAAATCTTAATTAAAATATTTTTATTTAAAAGTAAACCAAAGGGTTGTTTTACGAAGTTATTGTATTCTTATACACCTTGTTATGCAATTAAAGTACAAAGCAAAGTTGCCTGATAACAAAAAAATAAATAAAAAAGTTCGCTACTGTAAATCTAGTGTTCAATGAAAAGTCACATTTGTATGATAAGGTTTTCTTTATACACTGTTTCTTAAAGAAAATATTAAACCGAAAATTCAAGACAATTCTGATTCAATCGATTTTGTTGTAACTGTATAATTTTGACGATAAGGACCTACGTAATTGTTTAAACATGTTAGGCTAGAATACTTCTAGCTTTCACGATTGATAACGAGGTTAATAGCTAGCTAGACGGGTTCGAGAAAAATCTAGTGCCTTCCAAACTTCTACTCTACATGGTCTTGGACCACTAAGGCACTGCTCCAAAAGAGCAGATAAAATAAAGTTTAGTCGAGAACAACTGACTTCCGCTGTTTCGTGCCTTTTAAACTCTAGTCGCCAGTGGGGATACTCCTATATAAATCCTAAATCCCGGCACACCGCATTTAAGCAATAGAGTGAACTAAATTAAAAAAAATAACATAATTGCAACAAAGTTTAAACACAGCCACTAGGTTGAAATATGGAAAAATCACGTCACGTAAATAATATTTTCATTTACGTAGATGAGTATTTAAGATCTCGGGTTGGCCGTACTGGCACGGCCCTGTTAGTCGCATGCCTTCGCCAGTCATCAAAGCGACTGGCTTACGTCGGGCCTAGATGTGGGTGCTCCGCGGGCCACAGCGCGCCGTCACGCTCGCGCCACGCATACTAAACACTAGGCGCCATTGATTCACGCGCCGCCTAATGACTGCGACCACCGGCTGGAATTTACACTAAATAATTACGAATCGGATGTACTTCGACTAACAATCTACACACACATACACGAGCAAATACATACACGCATGCACACAAATAAGCTGAAGGGTGAAGCAATAAAATATTTTATTTTATCAAGATTTATCATTTAAATTTCTCTTTTTTCATTATCTTTCTTTATCATTCTTTCATTATTCTTCTACTATATAATTCTTTTATTATTATTTTCACATGTAATACGAATATAAGAATAGAATAGAAGGCAGAGTTTACTACCATTACATTCACGAGCCGGTGCAAAAAAATTGCATGTTTTATAATAGGCCCGATTTAAAAATCCTTTTTTTATTGTTAAAAATGATGTGACAATATACAAACCATTGTATAATTGAATTTTAACAGAATAAACAATGTAAGGTTTTATATAAAATTCTTTATTATCGAACTGTTGTATGTAGACTATTATATCGTACTATACGAATTCCCACGATGGAGCGTTTATACCGCAAACATGCAGTATTCCAGCACCGAGCTATCGTCCCACACTGCGATCACCGATATGTATGCAAAGGTAAATACGTTGCGGTTCCGTTGCTCTGGTAATTTAGGTTCACATCTGATTCGATACAAGGCAAGCAAGCACATGTGGAAAAAGAAAAAAAAATTACTTTATGGTTAACTAGTACATACAACCACAGAGGGTTGGTTTTATCTATCATATTTTACTTAGGTATGTAACAAATATAATGTATAAAGACCACCGCCTGTGTAATAAAAAATCTAATTATATTAAACACCTCATAATGACACAATGTGAATATAAAAACATTTTCCACATAAAAGTATTCTACAAAATGACTAACCAGAATTTTTTTAGAGTAATTAAAAAGATATATGAAGAAATAGTTAAAATAGTTAGTACATATAGCGGATCTACAATCGTTAAAACTAATAAAAAAAAAACTTCGTATTTTTATGGAAGGTATGAGAAAGATCTAATTTTTTTTATATGCAAATATTACATTATATTTTTTCTTCAACGCTGACTTACTCGGATGATAAAAAACATCCATAGGTAAAAAATAAAAATGCCTATTTACGCTTAAGGTCTGATATAGCTATGAAATCACACCAACGGAGGTCACCGGTCACGTTTCGTGCGCAGTTCACAGCGGCGGGCCGCTCCCCCGGGACCCTGCGGTATAACTCGCCGCGTCTGGACCGCAGGCCCGCACAAACTAAACTCACTTATTATTTATACACCAGGACCTTAGAGCTTACGCTTATTATAAAGCTTTATTATACAACATGCGTTAAATGAAAAAAAAATTATCACTTTCTACTGTCATTTTGTTATTTTATTTTATTACTGTCATTTGAAAGTTTGTATACTGTTTCATATCTCTTTTTTTTAATACAATGAATGGAAAGGACAATCAGGATATGTATAGTAAAGATTCTCATGGTAAATGATTCACGCCCATCCACATTGAGACACTAGTAAAAATTTTATGCGGTATTGCAGTGCGTTCGTCGCTTTAAGATGTAAGATGTTAGACTAACGGAGTCTAGTAATATTATTTTTTGCATAATACTGCAGAATGATTGGCATTATAGATGGTACCTGTAGATTGACTAACAGAAAGAAAATTTTATAACAAATACATTTTTAACCGAGTAAGGGCTAGGATCCCATCACATTTAAGAGGTAACTGTACTGTTTCTTCGTCATCGATAATTATACGTGTTGCAAACAAAAATCGCCTCTTTATTTAGCCATTATATCTGTTTTTAGTGAAAACGCGCTTTTAGTATACGGCATGAACACAATATCTTTACAACTCTAAGCATACGATAACTAGTACAATTGCCCGCGAGGGTGCTACCCCGTTCACTCCGTCGCATACCTCAAACGTCCCGGGTCACACGATAGCTTATAAATCTCTCACATCAATGCCGCCTCTGGTGGCAATAAGCAAATCGTGAGAAAGTCGTTTGCGAATACACACATCGCCGACTCAGTCTCTATTGTCGCAGTCGTACGTGACTCAAAGCGTGCAATGTATAACTCTGATATCGATCCACAAGTTACATAAATAACCCCGCGGAGTTGGCGAACAGTTGCCATTTCGATAGATTTGATTTTGCCGCGTGAATAATTATTGCTACGTTTTATTCAGTGGCATTACAATAGATATCAGTGCCCTGTACCTATATATTACCTTCTTCATTAATTCTTGGCTCTTTCTGGGTCTATGACAGTACTAAAACAAAGAAGCAAAAAATATTTTAAAATGAATGAATCTGTCACAAAGTATCTCGTAAGTAATTTTGTGAAAATTTCATTATATATGGTCATTTAAGACATTCTAGGGTTTTATTCACAATCTGACCTGTGCGGGCCCAACACCTAGAAATAGATTTTCATCAAAACTCTTTCTGCCGTATACGGTCACCGTTTTATTTAGATCGTACATTTATGTGAGGTCTACAATATGTACCTCGTATGTTATATATGCGACGATACTCCAAGACTTTTCCCATCTACCCTCGGTTACTCAGTATAAGAGCTCGGCCTACTGCCACTTGAGCTCCAAGAAATTCTACGTTGAACAAAACTTGTTCACGATATATTTGCGCGTTGTCGGAATACTTCACTCTGGATTTTGTTCCTCAGAATTTAGCTCAGTACCGTTAGATCTATGATATGAGTGACTTTCGAACGGAAAGTTAGAAAGAAATTTACAATCCACCTCCTCAGTGATAAGTATTTTTTTTTCAATAGTAGACTATGTAAAAGAAATAATAATTATCATAAAAATATTGGTCAGAAAATTCCAAAAATTTGGATACAAGACCGTACTGTTTTCTAATCTGGGCTATGTGGCCTGCCGCCAATTGGCCAAACAAATAAATGGCCATTGGCAAGATCTTGAAGAGCCATTCCGTGTACGGTAATACCAGGGGCGCATGAACAAAGAGAGGTGGCCGACGGCGACGCATTAGCGCGGCGTCGGCACCTACATAATTTAGTTATAATGACGGTACCCACCGCTCGTTACCTTTGCGGCCATTACGTATGTTCCACAGAACACTCGCTAGATATACGTTATATAACCTGAAACGTCAGTAGTCATCGTTTGATTGATGAAATGGGATTAGTTATATGTAGCTTGGGTATTTTCCACGTTATCAGACTTACGACATTTTTTATAGCTATTTATTAGTTATTTTTTATAAGACTGTGTACAAATGATAACCAAGTTATTAGGGAAGCAACAGTTTTAAAATTTTTTTTTGACTTTAATGTTTAATCTAACTACAAATTCTTGGGAGCGGGTCAAAGAAAAAAAGAGTAAAACAATAATGAATCATAGTGAACATACGTGCAAATTATATTTTCATTATTGTATGTCGTCTCTGAGATGTTATTATCTTAAGAATGAAAAATATTTTTTTATAAAAACAGAACCGACCATAAATAGACACTGGAAAAAAATGCACGTTTTTTCTTTCTTTTTTACGTTCGTGGGACCAAATTCCAAGTGACGAATTGCAACTGGAAAATATTACATATTCCAATAAAAATAATAAACAATAAAAATCGGATTAGTCAGCAAATTGTTACGCGTTGTCGGTCAGAAAATAATAATTTAAAAATGAACTCCTAGAATCGGGACCTCGTCTTTGTTAAAAGAAAATATCTAGCTATATATCAGCTACCACCCTCAACGTCAATCTGCCGTCACAATTGCATTGCTGTAATCCGGCCGTCATACATGTGAAAGTGTATTCTTGACGAACGTGCTACACCTTCTACGGCCTCATTTACATCAGGTGATTGCGGGGTTAAGTGTTAACCCCATAACCGTTAAAAATTTTACAAAAAAAAAAGGAATTCTCATCGAGTTCGCTGTAAGGATATTCGTCTGTAAGAAATCGCATCTTTTTGGTTGTCTACGTAGTACGTGCTTAAGTAGACAACTGTCAGATGATCGCGTCCCGTCTAACAGCCGTGTCAGTCACGCACCCGGAGCAAAAGTCCCTCCTCTTCGCTAATCGAAAGGCTAATCCCTATACGTGTTCAGTAAAATTGCGGTATATAGAACGATCATATTTGTCACATTAATAACCTATTACTTTCATTTAATAAAACTATTTTTTTACTGATTGCATCTCTCTCTCAATATAATTATTTATTGCTTGACATTACGAATGCTTTGCGGACATTAAAAAATCTGTCGCCAGTTCCCATCCATTAAATGGTTGCAGTAAACACAATAAAATCTGGAAAATTAAAAATAAAATTTTTATTAAATGTATAACGTTCTCCTAAATAAAACTACTTAAGCTCTTACTAAATTGTAAGTTTTAGCTTGATTTACGCATTACTTTGAACATAATTTTGTCACAAATGACAATTCTCAAGTACATCAAGATATAGTCAAAGTCGAATTCATTTATTCAAAATAAGCTACCATGTGGGACTTTTCGCCGTCAAATAATTTAATTTATCGACATCCCCCTTTGCGCCCGCCCTTCGTCGCTTCCCATGCGCTCCAACTGGGGAGAAGAAACGGCGCAATAGACTCCCAGCAACGCGCTGTCTCTTAGAATTTGCAAAAAAAAAATACAATTAAGGACCATGCAGAAACCCGATGTTCGGGGAAAGAAAAAAAATACTGTTGAAGGATATACTAACAATGATACGATCAGCAAAATGACCAGCCACCAAATAGAATATTATTTAGGGCTTAGATGGATGGTTAATGATAGGGTTTTTCTAAACCGCTTGGCTACCTACCACCCTTAATGTTAATCTGCCGCCATAAAACCATTGCTTTGTTCCGCCAATCATACATGTGGGACCCAGAAATATTCTGCGCGAACACTATTCACCATCTACGGCCTCATTTTCACATAACATCAGGTGAAATCGAACTTATGTGTTAGTTCATTCCCGATAAAAAAAAGTCATGTTTCTTAGTTTCAACATGTATTTACCTTATAAAATAGTGCTTTAGAATCTCGACCAAATATTTCCAGTAAACCGTTAATACACAAAAAGGAAGCATGTTTCTTATAGAGGCTCAGTGAGTTTGGATGCAATTGAATCAAATCAATACAAGCGTTATCTACTAAACCAGGAGTTTGAAGAATTCGAGTTATGTAAGAAAAATTCGTGGCAGGCTAACGTAGAATTTACCTATCGTATGTGCATACGATGATAATATATAACATGAAAAAAAAAATAGCATTTGAAATGTTGAATTAAATTTCTATTGTTATTATTTCTTCTTATTGTTATTTTTTTTGATCGGTAAAATTTTGTAATTTAAAAATTTATATTTTTTAATTTTTGGTGAAATACTACACTATCTAATACGTTTAAATTAGAATGTATATAATTATGTAAGAACGGCTGATTAAAGTTTTTATTTTTAATTATGACTTAACATGACTCTTAACTAGTCACATTTGTAATAAATAAAATAGTTCAAAATCGGCATAGTCTAAAAACAGACGTCGTGATCAACACGCCCTATTGTAATATCTACCCATGGAAGCGATTATTGTGCGACGTATCACGTAGTTATTTATATACGTATATAATAGAGTATATAGATGGCTACGGACTCGCTAGCTATGGAGCATTCACTCGGGACTTTGTTCTATAATCCGAATAGCGACAAGTTAATACCTCGGCAAACACGGGCATTAATGTGGAAAGAGAGTTTTAACGCCGGTTCCTACCTAGCCGATTCCATACCCATGATAATCGTCATATTATGTCATTATTAATCTTTAGATATAAAATTCAAAGTCTCAACTGATTCTTAACGACATGTATATTCGTACAGCCTGAACCGCTGGCCGCATGGATCAGAAATTTGGAGGGTGTTTTGTTACGTGTAAGGTATTCAATGAGAATGATCTCCATGTAATTCCACCTTTAAGGCGGGGAAAGGGTGGTATAAATTTGAAATGAATTTTTCTATTCTCCGAGTCGATGGTCTCGAAACACATATTGGGGGGGACGTCGGAGGAAAGTAGCCGCCCATTCACTTTGTTCTTAAAGATATTCGCGTTATAACAAAAAACATTTAGTCATTGATAAATCGGCAGTTCAATATTATAACTAAACCAATTTTTTTTTATGTTGTATATAAAGATTGATTAATGTTTTAATATTATTTCTTTCATTTACAAAAAAAAAATCTTTGATGATAAAACCGCTTAGTTACAAATTACTTTATGGCTATATATTGCTGTTAACTGACCAACTTCCTCCATGCAATATGTCTTCCACGGGACGCCGGTCGCACTTTACTGGTCCCCCTGTTCCAAGCTTAGACGTCTACCAATTTATTAAGAAGCAAATTTAGACACCCTCATTATGCATACTATGCCTGTGCTTAATTAAAGTTATGTGAAAGACAGCTTATCTAAAAATATATCTGTAGACGTATGTATGTATATGGTAAATTGTATACGTAAATACCGGGTTTATTTGTGTTATTAGTTGAATTTCTATTATAAGCAATAATAATTTACTTACCTTGTGTACAGTTTTCTGAGATAGGTTTAAAAGCTTTAGTTTAGATTAAAAAGTAATTTTTTTGGACAATGAATGTGAAATATATATATATGTATATATGTTTAAACGGGAAAAAAATTTATGCATTATTTTCATAACCACACCGGTACGAATATATTATTTGAATTTCAGTTTTAGTCAAGCGTGAGGGCGTCTAAGTAACTTAGCTTAGGGAACGGAAGTTCAGAACCGCCTTAGGCTCTTGACAGGGTTGCCACGCTTACAAAATTTTACAGTAAAGTTATTAGTATTATTACAGATACTTGGTTGTACAAACATTTTTTTTCCTTTCGTGGCGCTAAATCTTTTGTTCTTTAAACATTTCACTAATAAATTAAAATATAAATTATTTGTAAAACAATAATAAAACAAAAAATTAAGGATCTAACATTAAATTTTCGTCGTAATTAATTTTATATGATTTCTTTTTATAGCCTTTACGCTAAATATAAATTACTGGCAACCATGAGGGTAAAGTAACTTGGTTTAGCACCTTGGTGGAATATTGTCGGCAAAAGCTGGTCTACTGAACAATTAATTGTTCAATGTTTCGGTCTCGACCACACTGAATGAATTGCTGCGGCCAGGAGCAACGTACTGACTGAACAGCTCCTGTTATTTGCTTAGAAATAAAGTTTTACACACGTACACACACGCACTACACATACTCGTACGGGCTGGCTGTATCTTATCTATGAATACAATGACTTGCGTATGTAGTAATAAGAAGTTTTTGAACCTCTAACAGAGATTCCAAAAAATGATTAGGAATTGAAACATGAAAGAAAAAAAGCGGGCTTTTGGCTATCGGAATTTTTTCTCTGCTCCTGGGTCAAATGAGAAAAATTCCAAAGGCAGAACGCGTTCTGCATACGTGCCTACTACTGGGGTAACATAAATACCAGAGGCTAGGATATGTGGTCCGTCAAAAATTTTTTTCTCGTCAAAACCGAACAAGACCCAAACAATCGTCCCCCAAGGGCATTATTTAAAATGTCTACGCGGTGAATTTCCCGAATTAGGGTCGAAGGGATAAGTGGCTGGGAAAAATTAGGG
>DWQX01005458.1:0-12956 GCA_018245475.1 Pharmacophagus antenor
GGTAAGTAGGGGGTCTACCCAACACGGAAAAACATGGCAAGGGGTCTACGACACAAAAAAGTTTGGGGAACTCTGATCTAGAGAGTAACCGCAGCTCTGGACCATTCAACTTTGTACAATTTTTCACCCAAAGTTACTTATAGAACAAATTCTATAGATTATTTAGTAGTTAAACATATTCTCAATAGATACCTCGCTAATATTTATTAATTTATTACAGCACGTGGAGAATATTTTATCCGAAGTCCAGAAAGAATTTAATGTTTTTTTTATTCGTTATGTATAACTTTTATAGATAATGATAATGAAAATTTAATTTTTTTTATTATTTAAATTCACATATTTATTTCACAGGAAAGCCTTCATAAATTTTGAATTAATTGTCGTAAATAACTAATTAAAAGACTATCCCTCATGTTGGTGTCATATAAATATGAAAAAAATAATCAAGATTGTTGGTGAGAAAACGAAAAATATTGACTTGCACCTTTACATAATTGCGTTGTTTTCCTTCTTGTTATTTTTTCATGTATCTGCTTCATTTCTCGCACTTTTGATCAAAAGCTTTTTGGTACTTTTTGGTTATTCATTAATACACAAATATAGAAATACAATAAAATATGTCAATACAGTTAAAGAGCAAATAAAATATTCCTTCGCTGAAATTCACCACAACTCCTCAGTTTCTAAGTACATTAAGAGTGCAGTTCGGAACGAATCCAAAAGAGTATTACGACCCTACACAGGCACTCTGAGCAGGAGTCTAAGCATGTGAATTCGGACGTAGTTTTCGGCGACTTGCCAAGAGCTTTCACCTTAATTATTATGAGAGAAACAAAAAATCGAGTCACGTTTAATTCTTTATGCAATGGACTACTTTTCTAACGTGAACTCTTGAAATGCAATCTAACTTTTTATATCTACTGCCTTATTTTTACGTAGCAATTTTGTCTTAGATTAGATCCTATTAGCTTATTAACGCGTAAACAATAATAAATTTGTAATAATGTAATAGTAAACAATTTTTTTTTTACTGCTTTACCATTATTTTTTTAATGAACAGTTCTTTATTCTCCTAATTTTCTTTGTTATAAATATAGAACATAGTAGATTTTTTTTTGTCAATGAGCTAACACTACCTTTATTTCATATCATCCTGTGACAATGACGCCGTAAACGGTGAAGCGTGTTCGCCCCGAATACTTCGGATTTTCACATCAACGATTATGGCAGCAGATTAGTCATTTAGAGTGATAGCTAGCCAGGCGGGTTTGAAAAACTCTACCACCATCCAGACTGTGACCCGGAAACGGACCACAGGATCTCCGTGTTACAAGACACGCGGTGAATCACGTCCGCCTTGGAGGTAGTAAAAATTTATAAATTTCACACTCCCACAATCTGCACCCACGTCTTTTGTCTTCTATCTAAACATATACATGCACATAAGAGCATTTACTTACTCAAAACGGGTAAGGGTGCTCTTCACTCTCTTTTCATAGAAAGGTTGTATTAAACGAAAAAAAAAAACATGAAATTTCGCTCTGAGCACTCGAGTAGCCTAATAACGTATGCTTGCCGTACTTCATCAGTTCTTGTACCGTTTTTACGTGGTTTTCATTTACGTTTCATACGATGTTAAAAACCTTACTTTGAAGTAAGTGCCCTATATGATTTTTTTACTTAGTTCAAATATATTAGAGACGTATATAGTAGTATTAAAAGTAGAGATATTGCGACCGTCAATTTGAGATGCAGCAAAAAGGTAACTTTTAAAAATAATAAATTTGTAATAATAAAATAAATATATAATTTATAATAATGAAATCATATTTACACCTTTGTATATTACCTGCTCAGAATAGTTTTCTCGTTTCTTCAGAATAGTTTGTTATGTGTATATGTTATGGTCTCCATTTGCTGTCTAGTTATAAAATTATATTACAAAACGGTTTTCTTACAGTCAACAATGTGTAGAGATGTAACAAGAGAGTAGTATTGTGGAATTCAGGCCGAATCAATACGAAGTCGTGGAGATGGCAGCGTTAAGTGCATTTACACACGCGATCACGTGACCATCGCGTGACCCTCGCCTGATACACCGCACCGCGCCGGCACTGTGAATCAGTTTCGGCCATTTGCGACTAATGGCATGCGTTGAACACTAACGGAATGGAGAATGCAATAAATATTTATAGTTGTTTTAAGATCGATTTCACTCGTACAGATTTTATACAGATTCCCTCCTGACTATTGCTTAATCATAATCGTATTTATGTATCAAATAATAACACTTTCCTCGAAATTTTAACGTATACAGAAAATTTTAGAATAATAGAATAATGTTCATAATGGATGTCATATCTATAACTATTCGTATCAAATGCTCCAAAGGTCCTAAAGCTTGTGCTAAGAATATTATATAGTCGAATGACAAACGCACAATTATTGCGGCTTCAAATTCTATTTAGAACATAGCATACTTTTATTAATTGTTCACCTTAATTATCTGAATTAAAATTTAATATTATTTATGTGTAAATTTCCTATGATAGTTACGAATCAGTTTTAAAAACTACTTTTAAAAATACGTTCGCTTAACACTAAATTTATCTACACATTTTTATAGAACAATGTTGTCAGAGGTAATATAAAAAAACAAAAAAGACAATCGCATATTAGTAATCGGAACTTTTTATCTAAGGTTTGGCCATCAAAGTGACGAGTCCGGTAAATCTAGTATTAAAATATTAATTACATTTGTAATGTTAGGTGCATTGAATATTTTATTTTGTTATTGACAAGGAAAACTTTGAACCTTATAACACTCTATCAACTTCAGACGCACCCCCTTTAAGATTTAATCAGTGTTGACCTTTACGAAAGGTCAACCCGGTTAGTGTTATATAGTAAGAAACAGTACTTAGAGTCGCTGATAATTAGACACACCTACTTAGTTCCGAATAATACTAAAAGTCCAAAAACTAAAACTACAAAAACAAAATTAACGAAATATTTGTATAAGAAATTGGAAGAAAGCAGAAATGCACTGGTGCGTTCAATAAAAAGGCTAGGGACATAATACTCTTAGATTACATTATTACATTGATCGTATTTTAGAAGGTAAAAATCTCTCATAACCTTAACTTTTCCTAAGAAGGTAGGGTATCCATCAAAATATCTTCCTTTGATATTAAAAAGGAAGTACAAATCTATCACACTCGTGACTTTAATGAAAGTACATGGTTCGTTAGATCGCCCTAAAGTGCTTTCTAACTATTTCTCAACGGTTTAGCATCCCTTGACCGACTTACATAACAATAGTAGCCCTCTTCAATGTCAAGAAACACTGAAAAGGATCGAAAGGATTGTACCCAAACTTCGTGATTAATGACATTTGTTCCTCTTTAATACCAAAACTTCAACGTATGAAATTCTATGAGCAAAACTATCCTTTAGTCTACGATTCAATTTTAGATTGGCTCTTTTAGTTTTTTTTCACAATCAAGGAAAACTATTTTTTTTATCCAACTATACATTCTAGATTTTTTGTCATAAATAACATGTAAATTTATTAACAGGACACATATCTTCTACTTAGAATAAAAAAAAATACTTCATTACTGATTATTGTAGTATAAATTATGATATGGACAATTTGAAACTAACTTTGATCCTCTGTTATTATCGTAAAACTTGTCTTCAGTTTGTGGCATCGATATCATTTTGTAATTTGTGTTATATTTAACATTATTATTAAATGCACTATTATTATTATTACAGTTTTTTGGTGTATAAATTGGTATATTTCTACTTCCTTCTGGCACGGTGTAATCAACACGATTTATTGAACCTAAATTACCTGTAGTTTGCAGTTGGTTACCGTAATTAATTCTATTATCATATTTTTTTTTATGAAGCAACTGCTTTGAAAGGTATGTAGGTGATTTTATTATAGGATAATTATAATACGGGTATAGATAATTTTGCGCTATGTAACTATTGAAATTTTGATGCTGAGGATAATAAAGTTTGAAATTAGTATCATTGTTTTTACTTTTGAAAGCACACCATTCTTCATATTTTATCTTTTCACTAACATAGTTTTTATTGCATGTAATTTCATCCACTACGTTTGGATTATGATCTTTTCCCGTCACTGTATTCTCAGGAACATCTGAAAAACGAGTTGAACATATTGGTTTTTGATTAAATAGTTGCTTTTGAATTAAAGCAGATGATACTTTTTGATAATATTTCAAATCGTCTCGGCTAACAGTGTCACATCGGAATTGACTCCTTAATTTCTTATAACACGTTATGCACATGAATGAGATACTATAAAACTTTCATGAAATTTGGAAATACAAACTGGATTTTACCATATTTTTCTCTTTCTAAATTATTCACTTCTAAAATTAAATGTATTTTTTTAATTGTGTTATCATCACTACTATTTGATCGATTATTATGATTAAATGTTTCAAAAAGAATCTCTTTCAATAAATTATTTTGCTCTTGTAATATTTGATAAAATTTTTCATTTGACTTTAAAGAATCGTTGTTCATATTTTCTTTCATATTTTTGTGATAACAATTTCTGTTATTGCTTTGTGTAATATCGTCATCAGAATAGTTTATTTCTTTGCTTTGAGCCTTCATAGTTATTTTGTCTTGTGTTTTTCCATTTGCATATTTCGTCAAGTCCATTTCTTTTGGAGCGAAAGAGTTCCCCAAAATTTTCAATAAACATACTATAGCTTCGTCTAAAAGTCGATCATTGTTCACATTGTTAACTTCACTTGAATTATTTATTCGCTGTTCAAAATCACTATTTTTATAGCGATTTTTTATTTCATTTTCTAAACTGATATTATGCTGTCGTATTTGATTGACATCTTCCATGTTTTTATTTAATTTATTTACAGAAGGAATTTTCCCTCCATCATTTATATTCTTCATATTGATGAGCGGTTTCTTTTTAGGTGAAGATTTTTTAGGAAATGGAGAAACTACGTTGTCTGGATTGTCTATATCCTTCTTAACAGTATATCGCGCTTTATCTTTTGGGCTTTCATTTGATTCCGATCTCGGTTTGTTTTGATCGTCATCCTTAGTAAGAAGCAACTGCACTGGTAATGGTATGGATGACGACAATAAATCTGGTACATTAGACAACTTAGGAGATTTTAGAGACACAGGTTTGATAACATCCTTTGAGCGTAAGTTATGTACATCCGGTTTATCATTCCTTGATAATTCATTTAAGTTTGGTAATGGTTGTTTTTTTCCAGTATTCTGCGTGTCTTCTTTCAAATTTAATTGATTGAAAATCTCGTGTGACCTCTTACACCTTATCTTTTGGCGGGCCTACGATAAATGTTATAATGGATTATTCATTTAACTTCATCATTTTATTTTACTTAGCTTAAAGCTTAATTGTGGCAATAATATGTAACTGCGATTTTTTTTAACAATGACATTATCAGTGTATAATTTTGAATTTCTTGTTTCGTTAAAGTATTCATAGAATGTGAAAATGTTTCTATAAAAACTATAATTTAAATTTTAAAAGACGAGAAAAAAAGAATGATAGATTTGTATCGTCGGTGTAATGGCAGTAACCTTTGCCTCTTACACCAGGGGTCATGAGTTCGATTCCCGCTCAAGACAAACATTCATGTGATAAACATTGTGTTTGTTCTGTCTGGTTGTTTATTTATATTATAACAAACATTTATTTAAAAATATCAATGTATGTGTAAAAATATCTTTGATAACCCATACTACAGGTGCTTGGCCCCACCTATCTTGGGATCTGAGTACTGTGTGTAAAAAAATATCTCAGATAGGTTTTGTACCACAAACAAAATCGCTTAATGCGTGTAATATAAAATAACTTCTATCTGGAACAGGTTGGACAAATAAGCTTTATTAATTATGACTACAACAAGTAAAACTACCAGCCTAATTTGAGTAATATTTTTTTTTTATAAGATGCTGATAGTAGCTTCATGCTAACGTGTAGACAACAAGTTTACTTACATTTTTGTAAAGAGTTCCTTGAGAAAGACACACAAATAATGTAAAGGCCAATATACTAGTAATATCACACACTAACATTTTAATAACGGATCGAATTGTTTCGCGTGGCGTTATAATGAGGATTGATCACGATTCCGCGCGACGAATGTTTTAAAATATTAAATAATTTAATTTCCATTGTTTAGACGATTTTTGGTTCCGTGCAGAATCGATTGTGATGGTCGATTTGTACATTTTTAAAAACATTATAGAATATGTTATGTAACGTAAAACAAATGTAACAGAAAGAATGGAAGTGTTTAGTATTTTTAGAACTGAAAATGGTACAACAACGTAGTGGTAATTGACCGAACGCCCCCTAATCAGATGGGACGATCTGGTCAGTGGCGTTCGATTTGAGCACGAGATGGCCTGTTCAGTTTCTGTTTCGCTTGTCTCCGCACATGTATTTCTAGTAGAATACTAAAATAAGTTAATGAATGTGATTAAATAGTTTTAGTTCAGACTGCCTCCGTGGCGTAGTGGTGTACGGAGGTCAATTCCTAGGTCACATGGATAGTGGAGTCTGTATGGTAGGTTTTTTCAACCCACCCAACTAGCTATGTCTCTCAATACTAATCTGCCGCCAAATAGCATTGCAGTGTTCCGACGGCCATACATATGATAGCCAGAAATATTTTAGATTAACAATTTCACTAGATCGCCCACACATTAGAGTCTCTCCGACTGTTGCAAATCTGAGATGGTGATCTTTTACTATTACGTGAGCCACTCACTTGTTTGCCTATCATACCTATAAAGGATATACAGCTTAAAATTATTCTACATCTAACAGGACATTAAATAACAAAAACTTCTTGTCCAACATCATTATAATCATGCACTATATATAATTTCAATGACGGTATCATAGGCCTGTCGCAGAATTGGATAGAATTCAAATAGCGCTGAGATGGCTAGTGTTGACAGGGTGATAATTCTGCTTACGCCGCGAAGCAAGTCCAATTTGCTAGTTAGCGGTAAAGATTTCCTTAACGACTTCGAATCGTAAATTGACGCTTTTGGAGGGGTCACCTGCAACAAGAGAGGTCGTTATAGGAATTTTACCTTCATCTTTTCTACCTTGAGGCAGTGGGACAAAACACCACTACCTTGTATCTGATGTTATGGCTTAGATTCACGGGCCATGTTAGTACTGAAGTTTGGTTGATGGTAAGGTTTCTTTTATCGTTGATCTAACGCCGAGAATGCTTCGGCTTTCACATATATGACTGCTTGAACACAGTAATGCTGTTATGGCGATAGGCAAATCAAAAGTGGTATTTAGCCAAACGAGATCGAAGAAATCTTACCACCATCCAAACCTTATCGCTTCCTTTTTTTCATCTTCCCTTTAAGTTTAGTGAATGTAAAATTTCATCATTTACCAAAAACTACTGTTATTAATTAAACTAACGATTAAATGTAATGATTGTTACGTAACTTTATACTAATCATTTTTAACAAACTCGAAACAAATTTGTTTATGAAGTTAACGTCTCCATTTGAAACTGTCGCAAAGTTTAATTGAACGAAGTTAAAGCATTGAGTAACGTAACATTTACCGTTGTTTACCTGGAAAACAACACCCGGTTCTATTTTAGATGGCACGTCTTTGCGTATTTCGTAACAAGGCTGGAATATAATAATGGGGGATTGGGAACAGTTATTCGAAATTGTGGAAAAGCCAGTTTTTTTTTGATCACGTTTTTTTTTATTGCCAATAACGTTAAAGTTGACTTTAATGTCACATGATTTTAAGTGACAATGAGGATGTAATGTGTTCACCCGGAGTATTTTAGTTGTCAACTACTGCCAACACAATGCTGTTACGACGTCAGATTGACCTTAATAGGTTTATTGTTGGCCGGTGATTCTGAAAACACTGCCACCATTCGAACTTCACTACTAATGTGGTCCAGAATAGAATCTGAACCTCTGAATCAACACACCACAGTGGCAAATTAATTTGATTTTATTGTGATAGCATTATTCTATGTTTAATATGCATCATATTTAATTATTTATACCGACATCATTGCATGCTCTTTAGGGTTTCTGTCCATCCAAAGGTTGCCTGGAAGAGATCGCTTTAAACGATAAGGCTCCCATTGTGTACTCAATGTAGAAATATAATTGTAGTATATCTGTATTGTTTTTTTTTGGTATACAATAAATTTATATCTATCTATATATTATTTACAAAGTACAGCACACGAGTTTTACTAAGTATGTTTACATATTCATTTAAATACATATATACTCTATGTATATATTTTTCTCGCATTAAATATATATTTCTCACTTAGACTGTTTCCAAATAGAATTAAGTTTCTGTTCTAACAAAAGTTCCCCAAATGAAATTACGCTATTTAATATTTTCTAATAACAAATACTTATAAAAAAAAATAAAAAAATTATAAATATTTTGTCAATTTGTATTCTCTACTACCACTGACTTTTTAATTTTGTTTTGATAAATCACTCACTAGATGTTTGGCGGTTAATAATTTACTCAGAGATACATTGTATACAAATATACAAGTGTTTACAAATATTATAAAGTTATTCTTAATTTAATGATTTAAAAGAAAATTAAAATTTTTTCTACACAAGTCTTTTATATATTCCATCTTAACATTTCCGATCGACGATTTTTCGATACTTGAAAACGAATTACGGAGATCGTAGCAAAGTCGTGAGTATCGATCGTATATCTTACTTTACAGTCCATTGCCACTCACCTTCTCGACGAGATCGGCGTTCTCCCGCTTGACCTCGGCATGTATAGGCTGAGCGTTGTTTGTGACGATGTCAAGGGCGCCCACGGCTCCCCTCTTTCGTCTTCTAGCGCTGGAGAGCTGTTGAAAGACTCGAGGAGTGTGACTCCTAAGTGTATTCGAGTCACGCTCGTTCCGTACATTATCATTAAATTCGGTGTTAAGATTTTTTTTTTGCAAACAAGAAGTCGCCGTTGCTTTGTTACTAGTTTTTATTTTTAATAAGCAGTTCGCTACCCTTGATCTCAATTTCACGTGATCTTATATGAGAATGAGGTCGTAGATAGGAAAGCGCACCTGTCTGTCGACTATGACTCTTACATTAATGACTGCTGGAGCACAGCAACTCCGTTATGGCGGTAGAGCCAGGCCATGTAAACTACCTAGCCACGGATGTACTTGAAAAGCCTAACGAATGAAGAACTGGGGACCCAATAACAGGCTACAAGTATTGTACCTTATTTCTTAAGAGTCGAGTCGCCTTATTTCTTAAGAAAAGGTTCATATCTGGGACAGTTTATAAACGGTAATATGTAGAGGCCAAAGGTATTTAGTTAAGACTAAATTTGATATTGATAATAGTCATTTAATAATAAGGATAATAAGAAAATACATTCAAAAACTAGAACATTTTTTTAACAGATATTTGAGGTTGAAAATTTATAAATGATTAGGCATTAATCAATAATCAATTGAAATGCCTAACAGTAATTTTGTGCCAACTTTATGAACTTATTTACAACTCGACAACTAAATGCCGGGAACTGGACCTCTTTTGATTAGCCGCTTAAATGTCCACATTTTAAAGAAATATAAATTTATATAACAAATATTAAAATTTATATAAAAATTATATATTAAATTAATAGTATAAATGAAAACATAGCCAGAAATATTATTAAATAACAATTATTATTATTATAATGGTTTTGTTGTCGTATTGTTACATTAAAGAAGTGGAGATATTTTACCTAATACAAAATTATTAACGTAAAAATAATTTAAGGAAACAATTTTTTTTAATACGAAATAAATAAAATCGTAAATAGAAAGACTCACTCGATCATTGCTTTGAGCAAAAGCAACGCAGCAAAAAGCAAGCAGTAGCACTTTTACTTTCATTTTTCCCGTCTACCCTGCATGTTTTGTTATATCGCACACTTCTAACAATAAACTATAATAATAAAACGTTCGATAAGAGTACAGGCATTGCTCAATTGTAATATACACTATAAATATTAAACATTAAATAATGTACCGTCCCTATAAATTTAACAGTAAATCGAATACCGATGCTGAATAAATACAGAGACATTTGAAATTAAATTACACTTCTAACCTTTTAAATCAAAATTCACTCTGAACATGTTCAAATTGTTAGTAATTCTGCTGATCTCCGTTACACTTGCTCATCAAAATGTGAGTATATAGCAAAATTAGTAAAATGTTGGTGTCACTCAATGCGTCCCTTGCCACATGAATATGGAGCCACGTCGAAGTTGCATTGGTAAAAGTTTCATGCAATTTTTATAATAATTACTTTAAGGTTAATTACTAAATACTTTAAATCAAACCAAAATATTGCTAAATCATCGTTAACAGTAATGTTGGTCGCAAAACTATTTTTGCCGTGGTCCATCAGTGAGTTGACAGGTATCGCGTGTGTGGCACAATTGTTTCGCCTTAGAAGAGGCAGATTTATGCATCGTTGACCTCCCATAGTCGGAGACATTTTAATGAAAAGAAGAAAATTTAGTTAAATCATTAATTACTGAACGAAGGATTGACGAAATGTCTTCTATATGATAGAATTGCAGAGGTAAAATACAAAAATGCCGTGGCAAGAAACGTATTGACATGATAGCTAGAATCCACGAAATATATTTTTTTTTGTTTGAATTATACCTGTCATCCCTATAAGTCTTGTCAAATTTTGTGCTTTTCTTGTAAGCTAGACTGCTAGGTCACTAGTTTTTGGTCATAAAAATTTATTTAAATTTATATGATTTCTGAAATCAAGGTGGATATCGTGCACGGCGTTTGGTACATCGTGCGCCCTCTGTCGTGTGGTGCTCCAAATAGGATAGAGAAGGATAACGCTTTGCAAAACCGAACCTAATCGGATGTCTCTTACTCCTGACGTGCTGAACCAAATGATCTGTTCTACAATTTTAACATCAAATCTAAAATAATTGACTCGTGAAAAAGCGGTTGTTGATTGCTTAATATTTATAGTTACAGTATCACATACATGTGCAACGCAATCCGACACCAGTGTTTGAATAGAACGAATTGCCTTTGATATCTGAATGCTCTTAACGACCCGCCGCCCGCGGACCCCAACTTCGGTGCGATCGCGCCTTTGACAAACGAAATTTCAGCTCCGGGCAATTAGGGAGCGATACCTAATGGCGTATCTTATATCATATCCCGTCTCTGTGTAGAGTAAATTGAATTTTTTTTTTCTCTTTCCTGCTTTTTGTTGGTATTTAATCCTTTTTGCTTTTTAATTATACAACTGAATGACTGCCCCCATGGTGCAGTGGTTTACCTCCTTGCTTCGTAACGTGGATATCCCGGGTTCGATTCCCGGGCTATAGGACCAGTGGAGTCTGGTTTGCTACCATCCTCAATGTTAGTCTGCCGCTATAACAGCATAGCTGTGTTCCAGCAGTCTTACATGTGAGAATGAAAAGTATTCTGGGCAAACACTATTTAACGTCTACGACTAAGCAACGAAGATATTATGTTGTTTGATTTAGCACGTGAAAATAAAGTAATAAAATACATTTAGAAATTTATGTAATCGTCATGTCGATTTTCGTTATATCGTGCAATCTTAATGTCTTAAACCCTTAGAATTCTTAACTATTATCAATGGAATTCTTTATACTGTACTGTATAAGAATTTTCTGTAAACCGTGACCGTACAATATTTTAGTGAAAATTCTAAAATAATTTCAGAACGAACGATTTTTGTTTTCCATACCATCATACTTTATCCCGCAGTGGCGGACATACCCAAACATAGGACTCTTAAAGAAAAATATTTTGAAACCTTTTCATTAAGTCATGACATAACAGAATTGTGAAGTATATGGATTAATCTTTCCTGCTTAGACTTTATTATCGCAACAGTTCATTTTAACCGTTAAAACGTTTAACGGTAGGTGGTGTAAAAATTTATCATTATTATCAATATTTGCCTATTGCTACGTACAGGCCCTCCCCCACTATCACCGATCGGCCCTGAGCTGCCTACATCCAGCGGCTTCCTGCCTCCATCACTACATTCTCATTCCACCCCTTGGTTATATATATAAGTTCTTCACGAAAGTGTAATTACTAACAGACAATAAAAATTTAACCAATACTTTGAATACATGAGGAAGAAAAGCTGTAGACCGTTTAAATATCAGTTAGATAGCATAGTCTTAGCATCTAGATTTAAAATTTTGAACACAGATAGTAATAATAAAGTCACCAAATCTTGAATGACGCATTGTCGTAGGCAAGTGTTATCATCAGGTTAACGTACTACATCTTTGTCGCTTTATTTTATATACAAAAATCTATAGTATAATTTTTAATTTTACTGTCAAACACTACGTTTTAACAATTAGACAAAAGGTTGCTTTTACATTTAATATATTATGTAATAAATCACATTCATTGATGAAATTAGAAACAAACAAATATTCTGCTTACTTAGATGTCTAAAAATAAATACAAGTCAACTATCAACGATACTTGGTCCAAGTCGTCATAAAGTACTTTGAGCTTTAAATGGGAGCTGTGAAGTGTTCTACACAAGCGTGGTCGGTCAACTGTGACAATATACTATCCATTACTATGATATTGTATATACCATTATAGAGTTATAGAATATTCGAGAGTTCTGTAAACTTAGCTCTCTACGGCATTCCCGGTTTGCAAACAAGGATACTGACTGATCGATATCATATTAACGCAAACTCGAGCAACACCATTGAAACAGAATCCTTGTTAGACTTTAATATAGTTTTATATTATTAAATAGAACTCTACATAAAAACGATCTTAATAAATGATTCATGCCCATTTTATAATCGA
>DWQX01005459.1:0-12956 GCA_018245475.1 Pharmacophagus antenor
CAACACGTTACACGCAGGAGGCTCTTCTTTCATTTGCCAGCCCAAATACACTGGCGGACGCTGTGACAGTCACTGTATCAAAGTTCGTACATAAAGAGGGAGGAAGGGGCGGGGGTCTCATGCGCTAAACAATTAAATATCGTTTAATCGAAACAATATTGCGATCTGCAAGTGACGATAGATCCATTTCCTAAAGATAATTATCGAGGTGAAAAAATTTTAGGCAAAATAATTTGTTCAGTATCAACTCTTGTACTCCGCTGGCACCGAAGTAGACGTACATAGAGGTAAAAGTAGAACAATACGAAAACACTAAAGATCATAGTCACTGGCTTCAATTCAGTGCTGTTGAGGTTCGACAGTAAGGTTGCTTTGGAAAGCTAGCCGGGCGGGTACAAAAACTTATATTTAGCGTTTCTTTTTTGTTCATATCTAGTAGGTAAACGAGAGAGCGGTGCGCCCGATGGTAAGTGATCACCGTGGCCCATAGACGGCCGCAACACTCGCGGAGTCGCTTGCCGAACTCTAAGGAAAGAGCGGGCTGATTACTTGAAGGTCCGCGAGTGGTATCGGTCCGGAAATACCGCCGGCTACGACTGCTCCCACAGGGTGATACCGTGGAATATTGCCAAACGTCAAGGCGGTCAGGACAGTGTTTAGCGTTGTGTCGTCTACTACGATGATGAGATGTCCCGTTGAACTATATGTTGGTATAACAATACACAGTATTGTGTAATCTCACGTTAAATCCTTTATTAGTTCAATGAAAAAAAAAAAAAATGTTAGTTGCGAATTGACAAAATGCGAATACATGAAAACTAAATTACACAATTGAACAATCGTTACACAACTCCGTCTAGTTGAACATAACGTTTCATATAACATGCGGCTATCTATTTAAGTGCAGTTAATTATAAAATTATGACAAAAGAAAAAATGAAAAATGTTTACGTGTTATATATATGTTAATGTCGAATTAAATTATTTAAATACATTTAATGCCTTGTTTTTTTTTTCTACATAATATACGATTTTCTTTAGTCATTGCGTTTAGTACCCGCGTGATTTAATTGGACGTCGGAGTACAAACTCCACGGGTTCAATTGTAAAGCTCATTCATAGTTTCAATTACCTTAGAAGGTCCAAAAGTCGAATACTCTTAATACATATTAATAAACATATAATCTATAGAAGATTTAATTTCGACCCGAAGCGAACTCAGTGACACGAATGTTTAATTACATGTTATTGCTTTTGTAACATGTTCCCTGACGGAGCGTTTTTTGAATATTTCCCAATTAACAAATTACAGAATACAATTTGACAATTACCTTTGTTCGGGAATTAACAATTTAACTAAATTCTGATTTGGATTAAAGTTGTATGTAATTTTTTTAAGCTTAAAGTTATTATTTTAGGTAACACATGGTTAAAACTTTTTCATAGGTAATTTCAGCGTGAAGCGTATACATTCCACGTGGCGCGGAACGTGTTAACCCTCTATGGGCCGAATTTTCGTCTAACTTTGGGGGAACGAAAGGAAAAATATTGTCTCTGGCTAAATCTAATTTATACAAAAGAACTTCTTTGTTCAATTTAAAAATTTTACTACAATATAAACTCTACACAATGTGACTTTCAGGTAACGACCTATAACTTTTTTTTTGCATCACTGTATAAAACGGTAATGTATTGTAATGTTACGTGAAATTTGCACTTTAACTATGAAAGTTGCAAGCGTGTCGAGTGAGGCGCCACTCGTACTCGCGTCCACTTCGGCGCGTTGCTAATTCCACATCAATATATTATTGATGTCAAACAGAATGCCGTTTTGCATTTGTAACAAACGATTTCGAAATCGTAACTATACACTCACATTTGACGATAAACAAAAGGCGTTTTGATTTTGACGCGAGCTAAGTTTCAAACGACAACGTTCGCGTAAAATTATGTTATTACGAAACATTTCTATGTATTTTGCAAGTAATTGGAATCGGCCAAATATCGCTGTACTCGCAACTGTTATTTATTTTATGACCAACGACAAAATGGGAGACATCGATCCGATGTTTTTTTTTTCTGTAAAAAAAAAAGTATACCTCGAAGTTGGACGCACAATAACGAAAAACAAAAACACTATAAAAGGGTAAATAGGGAAGGTGGAACCTGTTAGTGCCTGTTGAAATTATTATTTATTTAATTTATTAGTGAGAGAATATCTCAAAGTTCCTCCCGTACAGATTAAACAAGAAAAAATTAAATGATGTTTGCAATGTCGAGCGTATTTTACGTGAGAGATTCCCAAACGTTTTCGTCTACTAAACCAGCTGTTGTCTAGAGGTGTTCATAAATATTTGTTTAACACCTGGACCATATGTTAGCGTCCCCAAGTTTAAAGGTGATCGTTCGCTTTGTTTATAAATAAATAAATAGTTATATAAATAAATAAAAATCTGGGATATTTCTCACACATAGTACTCTGATACCGAGATTGGTAGTCAAGCAGCACCTGTAATATGTGTTATCAGAGACCGATGTACATACATATTATTTTGAAATATATACTTCAACATAGATAAACAACCAGTCGCAGAACAAACACAAATGTTCATCACATAAATGCTTGTCCTAAACGGGAATCTAACCCGCAATACCCGGTGCAAGAGTTGGGATTACTACCATCACACCAACGAGCCAGACTTATATAATCGTCGCATCCACCTTTTGCCTTATCGACACTAAACATATGAACGGATAACATTTCCTACTCACGTAGTATCGGTTAAGACGCACAAAAAACTAACGGAAGAGTACACTTATCACTAGCCACTCGTTTCTAAGTTTACTGCAGCGATATGTTCTTTAACACTAGGTCTTTTGCGTGAGCGTCATTTTGCCACAACAAAGTTTATCAAAAATTTTACTATACTGATTTGCGTCTGAATTTTCAGTTTTTGTTTTCGTCCCTTGCGGTTACTTTGCTTCATATTTCTTTTTTCTTCTAAAAAAAAAGAACACACTAGGATTGTTGTGTGAAATTACTACCACCTCGAAAAGGAGACCACGAATGTGTCCGTGAACCTGGTGTTAATGAAGTTCGAGAAACGAACGGCAAACGGAAATTACAGCGGAGTGCGATTCGAACAAAGCGGCCGATTCAGACAAAAGCCTCGTTGACTTAACAAAAGTTCGTCTGTCCGACAATGTCATGACGACGTTCAATTTTTAACAATGCCCTATTAGCTTAAGAACAAAATAATATATATATTTTGTGACACATTTTCATTTTTTTCTTAATTATTAGTAACTGATTACAGTAGATCTGATTTAACTACAGCGAAAAATAGATTAAGTTACAAACAGTTTTAGTTCCAAGTTTAAATAACATAGGTGTGGTTTTTATTAAGTCATTAGACATATTTAGTATGAGATTATTATTACTTCTAACAGAGCTTTATTCAAAGATTTTAAAAATTAATTACGCTTAAATCAGACAAAACTTTACGAAACTGCTTTGTACAAAGCCGATCTTACAAAAATAAATATCATTAATCGTTTAATTATTGTTGGGGAGTAATTATAGGAATACACATAGCATTTAATAACAACCAATACAAGTCTTAATAAGAATATTCAGTCCAGAAATACAACTTGCATCTGACTTCTACCACTTCATCCTATCACGAATGCATCAAAATAATATGATACACGTGAATTATTATATGTTACATTTAAATATATCCACGGGAAAAAAAATTCACCTTGAACTAACGTCGAAAGACTTGTGCGAGGCTATTTTTTAAGGTTCGCGAAAAATTTAAATTCGTACGATGTATAGGTCGTTTTAAATGTATGTATTGCGAAATTTTGATATTATGCCAAAATCTAAAATATTTTTAAAAATAATACATATTGATACGTTACGCGCCGAAATGCTGCATTTAGCCTTACCATATTATTGGATAAGCTTTATTTGGATATATCGAATGGGAATTTAGAAAAGAATATAGGTGTTTTACGAACACGTTTATCACATAACATGGAAATTTTGACATACGTATATAAAGTTTAAAAGTATTTATATTTGAAAATAAGGCCACTTTTGTAAAAAATGAAATTATCTACGAAAAGTAGCTCCATTAAAATTAAAAAAATAAAACTATAAAACAGTGTTATAAATTAACAGTATTATTGCCGATTTTATAAAAAAAGAAGACGAGTGTTTGAACATGCAAGAGAAAAAGTTAAAAATAAAAACACATGCGTCTTTAAAATTTAAGGATAAAGTTGTCACTGGCACACACATTTTAAGAGGATTAAAAAAAAAGATCAACGCCGTTCCAAATTCAAAAGCAGCGCGTCCATTCCTTCGGATCACGCAGGTCGCACGTGTTGAGCGCATGGCGCACGTAGAGAGCTCACAGCTGCTGGGCGGACTTTGGACCCGAGTTACAATCACCGGTGAACAACGCGCCTCGATTTAGCGCGGATCGTATTATTTTCATTGAACTAGTCGCTACCCACCGAGACTGCAATAGAAACCTTGTAGCAATATTATTCGTCTTGTAATTATTTTTATTATCCAGACAAAGTTGTGTTCAATTACACATTTAAATATTATAAATCGTTTACTTTCTACGCACGTTGAAAACCACATTGTATTTAAATATATTGTCTTTATAAAACTTAATTATAAGTCATAGAGCTCTATATAGTGGCAAAACATCTATTATGAATATATTCCCGTCAATAAAAATCTATCAATCTCTACTATTGTTTATTTGATATTATTTTTATATAATAACGAATAATAAAATAAAATTGATGTAAATAAAAATAACAAAATTAACTACTAGAATTACGGCAAACCAAGAATTATTATAATGAAGTAAATATGTAAAGTTTTACATATCATTACCTCAAATTAAATGTACTGAATAATATTTTTTTTGTTCTGGACAACTGAAAAAAATCCATTAATCCCTTTAATATATCGTGTCGGTGCATAATTTACGAAACTTTTAATTATATTGTACAAGAACATCACACATTAAGCAGTTGTCTGAAGGCGATAGTTTTTTTAATCACATTAATAACGATCAACCTTAGCACCGATAATTGATAGGGCATTTTTTTGACCTACGTTGGTAATCTTTCACAGAAAAAAATCACGTACTGGAAAAATTCGTTGCTTTTAGATATCTGGCGGAAAAAAAAAACTGCGAGTCTTTCACATTATAAATTCGTATCGTAGTGACCGACAACGGTTTTTTTTTAAACATTGAGCATCTATCGTTGAGATACAGGACCCACCGTCCCTGTAATAGAATCTTTTACTGTCCGTTCAAACTTTTAATTCTACCGAGAATTTGACTTGATAGTTTGAAATAAAAACTAAACAACGCAAATTGCGTACGTGATAGAGTAAGTTTTATTCGGCGATTACATTATATCCCTTTTGTAGATCGAACTCGCCTGAGACAGTCAGTTTGCGTTATATCACCATCAACGCTTATTTTCACAACCGCTAAGTAGTTTGTGAATTTTATATAATGCGAAAAATGCGTTAGTGAAATTGTTGGACTAATGACATGCTATCACGTTTATTGTTTTTTATCGGCAGCAAGCTAAATCTTCACGTTAGTTTTAAATAGTGTTAAATTACAATGAAGCCGTAGACGGTAGAGCCCGTATTACTCTAGCCATCATTTCTAGCCAGGTCAACTCCACCACCATTCGAACACCACTGCACACGTGGCTCCGTATTCGAACTCGAACTCCGTGTTATAAAGCAAGCGGCAAATCAACTATGCCATGGAGGCAGTTCTAATAATGTACATATAGAATCTAATGATGTACCTCGCAGTAAGTCGAAATCTTACCGACGATTTTAGAATTCCCTACGGAAACGGAACTTGTGAATGCTAGTCCACGATCTGTCGTAATCACACACTGTATTTCTATACATGCAACTTGATTATCATTCCAATGTGAGGGATCAGCGTTTTCGTTTAATATATTTTTTTTAATGAACAATATCGTGTCTTTACTCAAGTGTACGGTTATTACGTTCAAACGATGACCTGTATTTTTTGTTTTAATAATTTAATGAGATCACGGCTTTGACGCCAAATTGTAACGAGTGGCCTGGAATAGTGCCAAGTCAAGAGTATGAATTTTAACGCCAAAACAATTATGCGATCTGCTCAAGGATGACATGAGGTTGCATAGCGACGGGCGACAAAGTTATTTTAACATATTGAAATATCTGACATTGTTATTCTTGACAATAACGTACGATAAAGGCCTTATGAGTAATTTGTGCACTGTGTGAGTTTTTATATGCGATCTGTTATCTGTTAATATTACGATGATTTCATGATGTAATTGTATGCAATTTATTGTATTCAACGTAATTCAGATAAGTATTATATTAAATTATGAGTTAAAAATAATTGATATAGAAAAACTGCAGTATAATTTTAACCGTTTAATTCATAGTCAAATGGATACTCTATTCTATTTAATGTATTTTTAAATAACATTCACATTTCTTACATCCGTAACTGTAGATTTGCTTACGATCTGTTACAACAGTTCGAACATTTTAAGTATTTACGGGCAATCAAAACAATTACTTGCGTTATTTAAAATACGCGATAACCTTATTAATTGAAAAATGTATGAGGTGAGTGAACAATGCCGAGTCCAAAGTCCATGAGGTAAATCACGATTGAAGTGTGAACGTGCTTTGGTTTTTGACGATAGTAGTTTCACTCCAATCGACAGCTACCGTTGCGAGATAAAAGGTTTTATTTTTTATCCGGAAGCTTGAAATTAATTATCGATATAAAATAAACAAAATCTATGTGAAATTATTTCTTGAAAGTAATAAGAGGTACACTTATTTACTTACAATATAATAAAATTAGTAAACAAAGGATATGACTTTGTCATAACACTCAATATGTATGTCTAAAAAAATTAATCCAAAAAATTAATAATACAATAGATACTTACTTTTTCAAGACAGTCTTGTCCAATAGCGTTAGGTTCCACTTTAACTTCCAGGATCACAGAATTTGGTTGACTAACTAACCACATTTTGAATTCAATTTTCAAAATTAAAACAAGCAAGAAAAAGAAATATTCTGGTCAAACGTTATTAATTTATTAATAAACGTCGAGTTTTCACTAATATTTCAATGTTTATCTCACTCGCGCGAAAAATTTGTTTAGAAAAGTCTTTCGCAATTCGCTCAGTGCAATGTTTATCGCGTATTCTTTGTGGAAGTAAAACTGTGAATACTTCCAAACGACGGCCATACTACGTTAAGTTTGCCACCGAAATGATAAAGAAGTGATGTGACGCAGCAACTGACTTCAATCGCCGTCTGTAGAACCTCTACGTTAAAGTAGACGCATTTTGTTACTTTAGTGACCATTGCTTTGTAATAAGATAAAGCTCGAAGTGATACCGAGATATACAAAGCAATGTAACACAAAATTGTAAACACTGCTACGAAAATATAATTTTAAGGTAACAAGTGTTGTTTCTCTTTCATAACACAGTTCAATGAAGAAAGAGATGGCATAACAAAGGTTTCTCTCTAATGCAGATTATATACTTAACTTGTCGCTAATGTTTTCTTAATTAAATTTCTTTTAATATTAATTTTTATTTTTTTTTTTACTTGTCATTTTCAGATCACATATTTTAATACATTAATTAATTTCAATTAAATAAAATGCAAAAACACGATGGAAAGTTATTTTTAAAGTTGAATTGCGACGTACGTTTTTTATTACAGAAAGGTATAGGTTACACTTAACTATGATTTTCTTTTAAAATAAAATACATTTATATGAAATACTTCGACACTAAGTAATAAACGCTAATTACGTTGATTTTATTTAAAGAAACTCGTCTCCTTTGTATTTTTATTTAAATTTATTTTAAATTTGCTGTAAAGAAGGACTCTATTTTTCAAAGGAAATTATTTTTTAAGATCCGACTTAAATTTATTGGTTCTTATTTTTTATACTTTTAAATTATCAGTTTATTACTAAACAGCATTAGCAGAAGTTTTTTTTTCAAATAAGTAACATACAATTTCTTTTAGTAATTCAAGAATATCTTTGGTAATTTATCGATTAATGATAAAATATGTAATTAATTAAAAATAAATAGGGGTGCGTGGTTTTATGATTGTTAATATATGATTTGTTAAAAAATATATGTTCGAAAATACACAATATGTTAATGAAATTGATATTATGTAATCAATACCTACAAAAGTACATATGTTTTTTTCTTGTGGTAACTTGGGCTTGCTCTAGTGCCATCTATTTCTAATTAAAGGAACTTTCTTTCTTTTACTTGCAACATTTTAATATTATCATTTTTAATTCCGTTTCAATGTAACGAGATTTGAAGTAGTTTTTTTTTAAGTTTTGTATTTAATATTGTTATTGCTTAAAACTGGACTTGTTTTTAAATTATAGTACTGAAAGTTATCTTTTTATAGAAAATTGATATTAAAATGAATTGCAAATATTTGATTTCAATGAAAACATAATCCATTTTACGCATAATGTTCAAAGCACGAGTTGATGACAGCGCCAATTGCGACAACATGGAGGAACTAAAATAATCATATGACTATTTCTCTTTGGGCTTCAGTCAGCTATCGATTAGTGTCTTGGTCTTGATTCTTACTCGACATAATTTTTGTGTAAATCATCAGAAATGGCGAGCCAGACACAAGGCATCCAACAATTACTAGCAGCCGAAAAACGCGCAGCTGAAAAGGTCTCCGAAGCAAGAAAGCGTAAGTAAATAAGTCATTTAATCATTGTAGACATATCCAATTTTATGTTCTGGTGCCAGCATTAAGTATGTCGTTTATTTGTTAGGATATTCGTATTATAATTGATTTGTACTAGCGTGTGTTACTATACAATCCTAAAACTTCACTCAGGCGTAGTTAAATTTTGTCGTCACATGATTGCGGCCCTGAAATCTTAAGACCACACAAGATAACAAGATTTTTATAGGATTTCGCCAAAATGTTTTAAGTTTAAAATCACCAAATTCTGTTTTATTATAATTAATAAATTTTATACCATTAATGTATTTAATAAATGTTATTAAGAATTAAAAACATAGGTAATAATTTTACTACTTGTGTCAGTATTCAGTAAAATATTTTCCGACTCATGAAACTATAGAAATCAAACTATGTTTTATGTAGGAATGATTTAATTTACAATTTCCTGCTCATGAAAGAACTTCTTATGTAAGATAGGCTTAACATAGCTTTTTACTAGCAACTACTTTTTCATTAACTACAAATCATTTGAAATGTGAAGACATTTATAGTCACAGTTAATAAATTTATAATATTTATAAGTTGGGTTTATTTCAATCATGTTAATATAGTTCTGCAACAAAATATTTTTAGGTTGCTTTTTAAGAAATAGTTAATAAAGGCTTATCTTATACTTAAAAAAATGTGTATAATTATTCAATTAATATTAGTAATGTGTAGAGTATTACAAATGTAAAAAATTGTAGTTACTACAAAAAGTACTTCATATATATAAGCTATGTGCATATCAAATACACAGGAATTTGAGGGTTTTTTTATGTATTATCCTCACAACCGAATCCATGACCTTAATTTTTCTTCCATATTTTTATTGAGTCTCTACTTAGTATACCTATAAATTAATTACATATTGAAAGATTCTTCTAAATGCTCATAAAAACTATACAGGAAAAGCAAAACGCTTGAAGCAAGCTAAGGACGAGGCCCAGGATGAGGTTGAGAAGTATAGACAGGAGCGCGAAAGGCAGTTCAAAGACTTTGAGGCCAAGGTCAGCATCACATGTTGCTACTTTGTAATTCACATAAATATATATTCTACCTACTAGTATACATTTTGTCTCTATATATCAGTCAAAGTTATATTAGTATCGGCTCACAGTTTAATAAGCTCACACGTTTCTTTGAAACAGTAAGTGAAAGCTCGCAAAAAAGTGCTATAGATAATGTATGTGCAGCACTACCATGTAGTCATTGCCTAACTTTGTCATAAATTTGTAAGTCCTTATTAGTGTACTCCTTGCATTAGTAATAAGACACCACCTTACCATGCAGCTTATGCTTTATTTCCTTAAAATATTGAATCTCAAACTGCTTTGGTATATGCATACAATTAATTACAAAATATATAAATATATAACTGTGCTGTATGCATGTATAATTAAGTTTGGGACCTTAATTTCAGAGTTTCATGTTTGTTTATCTTTAATATTAGAATATTATTTATAAAGCTTTACTGATTTCACCATCAGTTCTTATCAGTAATTACTTATGTTATACTCCGTATTTTCTTAAGATAGTTATGATGTGCCCAATGTTTTTACATGACACCTAATAATATTAATATGTGATAGATTGTATTTTAAACTTAGTAAATCACAATTTAGTTTTATTTTTATGTAGTACATGGGCTCACGGGAAGGAGTTGCGGCTAAAATTGATGCTGACACCAGGGTGAAGATTGATGAAATGAACAAAATGGTTCAATCGAAACAGGAAGCTGTGAGTTCAAATTCAATTTATTTAAATGTGAAGCCCACACTACAATTATTTTACCTGCAAATATAAGATTTTATCAATACAATATAAATATATCACTCATCATCATTATCTGTTGTACATGAATAAATCTAATTAATTTTGTGATTATTAACACTTGTTTAATTTTTATATATATAAAAATACTAACTTGTTCACTTATATCAGGGATACATTTTTAAATAACCACAGTTGTATGGCAAATTGGATTAGATCAAATTGATTCCAAATGACACTAACCTTTTTGACTATTATTATTTTCTCTGTCTTGTTTGTTGAGTTTCTAGTTTTCATATTATTATAAAGATTTATATATATATTTTTAATGTTATGATTAAAATTTTCAAATGAAGCACTATCAATATTATTTGTAAACATGATCGTTAAATATTTTCAGGTTATCGAAGACATCCTCAACTTGGTGTACGACATTAAACTAGAGCTCCATGCTAACTATCGCATACAATAAGTCATTTCATTTGTTACGGTTAGAATGTTCGCAAATTGAACTCCACGCGAACTCCATAGTTTTTATTGTTATTACACTGTTTTTAATCTGTGAACATTTGGCACAATGTTTTGAAGCGCTTGAATGTCAATTGACAGCTGCGTAGCGCGAGAAAAGCAAATGGCCGCATTTCCCGCTGTGTATATATAATCAATACAAATGTTTATTACCCAATTTAATTGATTATTCACAAATTATTATAAGAGTTTAAATAGAATCAGCTCGATATCATTCCAATAAGAAAATTAACATCGACGATCCGCTAAGAACGCATATTTTAAACTAATACTTTTAAATTGTATGTTATTCCATGTTGTATGTTGAATAGAAATATATTAACTTTTAACAAGAAAGGATTTTAAAACGTTTTATTTTTTTCGTGTTTATCGAGTAGACAGTTGATGTACAGTATTAGAGGAAATATATTATTGATGTAAAACATATGAATTATTGTTTTATTGCAATTATTTGGAAATTACGTATGGGATCTCGTTTGTGCTTCTGAAAAAAAAAAGGAAATATTAAGAAGTGTACAATATTTCTGTACAATTTTTTTTTACGATTTTGAATTTCTGGGATCTTTATACAGTATAATTCAAACATTTTCGGGTTTATATCACGAAAATATTCACAAGGTGCGATACCTATTATTTAACAATAGCCGAAACGTCGAGGAATATTAGGTATCGTAACTTCTGAATATTTTTGCGATATAGATCTGAAAACGTTTGAATTATAACAGAATTTTTTTCTTTATAAGAAGTTGATGGATATTATAGAATGTCAGCATGTATTAGTTACGAAAATTATTACAAAAACCTTATTAAAACCTTCATTAGAAGCGCGGTAATTTGACGTTAATTTATTTTATGTGCATTTTACTGATATACAAAAGAAAGACTGCACAACCTTGAATTTGTGATCCAGTATCTTTCGAATACGTTTCATGTAGTTAATCTAGACAACTAAATACCTAATAGATGAAAATTTATCGTCGCAGATTAAGTAATGATGACCGTTTGAATGCTTGAAATTTGAGGTTGTGAATATGAAAAGGTTATCTGTCTGTCTGTGGCACTGACGTTATTAAACAGATGAATCAATATTCATCTAGGATTATTCGTCCGAAAGGGAATTCGGTAAAGATTTGACCGGCTAACTGCTATGCTTACTGTCTGCTGCCAAAGCATTATAGTGTTCCGGCGGTCATACATGTGACAGAGTATTCAGGACGAAACCACTTCACGATATCGTCGATCCAAAGGTAAATAGCGATACACATTTTGCGTCTTTTACTTCTACAATGAGAAACTATACGACAAAAAAATCACTACGGTCTACCGTACGTGTTCATAAGCACGCTCTCGGAAAGTTTCAGGAGATGATATCGTTTGATTTAAACAAAACCTTAACTGTCTTCTTTAGTGAACTATCCTACAAGATGTCTTTTACCTTTGGATCGACGATGTACGGTCTCTTTGACAATAAAAACGTGTGATGTTGAGGTCATAAGTCGGTCCATTGACGATAAAAAATATATTATACTTTTCATTCGAGCAAAATTCTAGTCTCACCTAGCCAACCCGAAACCGCTCCGACGTGAGAAAACACGGCCGGCTGGTCCGGCAGGTCGCACCTCTTCGACGAGAACGACAATATCCCCACTAGTACTCCATCCAGGATCGCAGGACCGCCCGCGTCGTGCTGTCGCGGAATATTGACGTATTAGAGGAGTTTTATTAGCGTTAATCATTTTACGAGTAGAATTCAAATTCAAAATATAATTTATTCAATAAGACTTT
>DWQX01005460.1:0-12955 GCA_018245475.1 Pharmacophagus antenor
CATGACACCAACGTGGTTGTGCCGGCTGTCAGTGTTGACATGGTGTTATAAATTTCATTTCGATCGTTTAAAAAAAGAACCCGCCGAAAAAATAATTCATGTGATATCTCCGCATGCCTATACTTATTTTTTAAAGTGTATAACTAAATAATTAAAAAAATATACGTTAGTAAACTTCGTATCAAGTGAAATATGTACTACGGTTATAGACGACTTTTGTAGTAGTAAAGTGATAATAGAGGGCAGTGGCATTACCCCCACACCAAAAGTCCGATATACCCCGTTTGAGCAATATACTGCACTAAAATGAACCCTTAGCACTCCGCAAGTTTTTGGGTCGTTGCGCACTATGAAAAGTAAAGAAATTGTGTATTCGTTATAGTAAAGACTCTGAGCTCGACTTACCTATTGATAACCAATAGTCAACGCCAACAACATTGTGTCACCGTAAGAAAAAATACGATAAAATTATATGGCTCCGCAGCGGACTCTAGAAAGTTGAGGAATAAATTACAGATGACTCCGTACAGGAGCCTACGGAGTGCTAAGGATTTATAAATAATAACTTCTACAATGTTTAAACACGACTATAAAAAAATGTAGATAAAATCACGTTATATATATATTTTTTTTTATGTAGATGCATATATAAGTGCTCGGGTTAGCCCTGCTGGCACGCCGCTGTTGAGGCTGGAAGTTAGACAGGCGGATACTTGAACGTGCCGCTATAGAAACTCATTTATTTATTTAATCCCGGAACATCGATCAGCAACGGATGTCGTAACGTAGATCTAGTTCGACTGGACGTGCGTTACATTGTCAAATGTGCCACAGAATTAGTAAGAGGATTGACGTCAAAGATTACAGAGCTTATCATCACGAGAACTGGTGGCTGGCTCGTTTGATTGAATTAATATGTATATATATAAAGATGCAGTAGCGGTACTCCTATACGAGACCGATAGCTCGGCATGGACCATTTAAGCAATATAATACAGGAAAATTAATAAATTATTATTAGTATAAGGTTTGAACACGACCGTTAAATTAAAATATTGGAAAAATTACTTCATTTTCTAATATTTGTATAAGTAGATGAGCATTTATGAGGACGGATTTGCCTAACAAGCACGCCTGTATACATGTTATTTTGCGATAATTATAACAAAAACCAAAGCAAAAATATTGTTGTTTGCTAATAATTAAAACAAACCCTTAAACTCATTTCCCAAATTGTTTTTGTATGTCAAATAAACAAGGTAATTAGCGACGATCTAATTATCATATTCAAAGTCGAAGTGTATGGAAAAACTTAAGAGAGTCACGGAAGCGAATTCAAATCTCTGATGTTCGTACAAATGATAATATCGTAGACTAGAAAGTAATATAAAACTTGGCAAGTCTACGTAAAAGGCTTATGAATATTATGATTTACATAGCCATCGGCCGTTGCTTTTTTTTTTATTTATATTCTAATAGCCAGTTTAGAATGAAAGAAGTCGGGAGAGTTGTAATTATATTATGAATAATTCTTGTTTTTAACGTGTGTGGAATAAATTACAAAATTTTACGTAATAGAAGATCTCGTAAAAACTATTATAATTAAAACCATATGATAATAATATACGTAAAGTTATGTAGAAAAAAAAAACATGTAAATCAAAGTTTTAACATAAATTAAGCTATCTTTACTGTAAAACTGTTATAGGCGATAGGATATTAAAATTTAGCGCTAAATTAAGCATTCGTAATTGTACGTTTGTATTTTAATCAAAATTTTACAGAAATTACTTTTAAAATCTTATCCCTTATTTCTAGAGTTCATTAAGGGCATATAATAATACGAATTAATGGTAGTAATTGCTTATAGCAATAAATCTTTGGACCGTTATCATCTAAAACAGGGATTCCCAAAGTCTGCCTATATTGACCTAAGTCGAAATGAAAAATAACACTCTGTAGCAGCTGTTTTAAGTTAGCAGACCATTATGAATAAGGGGGTTGATCTTAAAAGTAGGTAATTTGGTCATGGGGGTCTGAGGTAACAGTTCATTTTGGAAAAGGGGTCACTTGTCCAATATAGTTTGGGGTTCCCTGATCTAAAACATTGTTATTCTTTTAAATTTTGTCCTTACTCGACTTTCAAATTACCTAAAATTTTATGCTTAATAAATTCAGCACAAAAAATGGTGTATTGTCTAACTAATGATACATGAATACAAGTTTTAAAATTCTTTATGTTCTATTACTGTCCTAATGATATGGTATAATTTATTGATCCAAGTTGACGTCGTGCTGGCGAACGTAGAACATCGCCTGAAGATGCCACGTGTTAGGTACGAAAAGCGTTGAAATTGTAATTTTATCTTAGTAAAGTATTTTTTTTTGTTTTATTAAAAACTCGTTAAAAATCGTTGATATATTACAACGATTTTTATCACTATCATCTTTGCTTTAACTGTACGAGTTTGCGGCAACCGGTTTCGCGATTATAAACAGCCCGTTGCCGCGAATTTGTCGGTTTATTGAATAGTGAAACTGTTTGAGCAGGCACCACGATGTTCAACGGGGAGGCGGTGTCGCTGCAGAGCGGCGCGCGCGCGTTGCCGCGGGCGCCCATAGCTACGGCTAGCGCGGACCCCGCCTCCACCCCCGCAGCCTCTGCTACCGCCGAAGCCGCCGCCGCTGCCACCCGCGCGCAGAAGTTCTCCCGCGAGTCGTTCGAGGAGATGCGTCAGTCGCCCGGCCTCAAGAGCGGCGACATGAAGGACCCACTCAACTTCCTCGACCCACTGTGGAGCCTGAAGAAGAAGTGAAAAGCCATCAACAATTGTATTTCATCTTAAATCGATACTGTTTTTTTATTAATAAACGTCGCCTAGCAGCTATGATAAATGTATCATATTTTTAAACCAAAAAAAAGTTCACTCTGTCACCTCATAAGATGTAAGACTCGATAATTTAGAAAATAGCAATACATTTTAATATATCACCCGTTAATTTAAAAAAAGAAACTCATAAATGAATGTATTGCATGTTTTTTTTCATTTAGCAACTCTATCTTAAAACTTCATCTTAAGCTTTTGAATGAACACAACACTATACTGTATTTGCATATTTATTTAAATTTAACTTTCATCGCGCCTATTATTGAAGAAAACAGTTGTTTCTGATATGAAATTGACTCGATGTAGAGGTATTTTGCATATGCGAACTAAATCACATTGTGAAATTTAACTCCTTAAACCAGTTAACTGTTTTGTGATAATTTACTTTTTTTATTATCTAATCTTAATTCATCATCATGAAAATGAAATCTTCTAAATTATCGTAATATCCTTTATGTAACCTGCTAATAATATTAAAACTGTTGGAAAATGTGTCTTTTTCATGGATCGTAGTATTTTACCAATGATGGTTGATGGATACAGTTGTCAAAAACACTTAACTGGTTAAATGTAGATTAAAAATCGCGAAATAAAATTAATTGTACAAATTAATTCTCCTCTTTGAAATCTATTATTGTCTTTAAAATTATTGACTCGAGTTTAGAGTATTGCCATTGAGAGACTGCAGTTAAATACCTAGATAAAGTTAGGTTTAATCGTAAGAACTATCCAGTATTCTAATTAAGACGAACAGTCTGGTAGTTCTATAAGGCGTATATTAACAAATACGAAGAAAATAGATACCAGGTTTGAATAATCAATAATTAATAAATAATTAAATTTTTAAAACGGTCTCAAAACTCTCACGTAATGAAAGCCGAAAATCGGTTTTTGGTGATACCGAAAGCTTAATTTTTGTAAGACAAAAGTCCCAGAGTGGTTGAAGGGTATTCATATCTGGCCGCCTGCTGTTTATTGATTTTTATTTATTTGCAGTATTTACACATAATATTCCCAATTAAAATGTAATTTTTCTTATATATATCGCTTTATAACAGAACATGTTGAATATATGAAGAAAATGATGAAAAATCTAATTTGTAAGTTACAAATATAAAAAAAAATGTAAAATATTGTGAACCTTAACTAGGTACTTCTGTACGTCAGGATAAAGAAAAAAAATTGTTTCATTTTATTACGAATAAAAAATGTATTACTTGGATATGACCTAGAATTTATGATATTGTAATCATCCCTTATATAGTATTTATGAACGGTAATGCTTTTTTATTGTAAACATTCCTTTATTTAAATTTGAAGAAGATAAATCAACAAATACATCTTTATCACTATGTTATCCGTATTGGTTGCCCAAAGGGTATTTAAATATGTTATTTGTGTAATAAAACAATGATATTTAAAAGTAGGCTAGTGGTTTTTAATACCGTTATGAATGCTAGAACAGCGTGGAAGAATTTTAGTTTTCTTATAATCAACCATAAGGCGCGTAAAAATTAAATAATTTTGGAAAGAAACAATACACAAGGGCTCTTTTTATTGTTCACTTTCTAAAATTATATAATTTTTAGCCAATACTCAATGACATTATAAAATGTTTAGACTCATTAAAGACATCTGAGTTATACAACAAAGCATTGGATTGATGTTGTTTTTATAATTATGTTGACATGTAAATTCATATTCAATAATAAAAATCGAAAAAAAATATTGTTGTTTCATTTTCGCGCTACTGTCAACGTATCTAAGAATGGTCTTCAACCGACTCTTGATAAGATAAACTTTAATAAAATAGTTCAATATCAATAATTAATTATCTTATCAAACTTGAAAGTCAATTGCAATTTTTGAACAAATTTATAGTGTAAGATTAATAAACGATAGTTTATTGATAGTATCCTTTAAAAACAGTAGCATGTGTATTATGCTAATTTCTTGTATCGGCAATGCAGTGGTTTGTTTGAATTTTGTCGTAACTACGAAGGAAGTAACGCCGGCTGGGGTAGGCACCGAGAACATCTTCACATCGGTTTCTTCGCTCCGATGTTGCAGAGAAGTGTCCGTGTACCGCGACGCGAGCTAGTTCGGTACGAGCTGCCGTTGTGAATGCACGTTGTATGCGCCGGCTGGGTGAGGTGAGCGGTCGCGCACGCGCTCTCGCGATCTACACTTCGCAAAACATTTGGAAACAATTTTTTACACCACCCACTTACTAAACGCGAACAATCTGACAGTGACGTTTCAGGAGACGCGATGACAGTTCCGTACGTAACATATTGATGTAAACGCAAATTTTAATGATCCGAATGATAAATTATCAGTGAAATAGAACAAATTTGTGGTGTAACGATTGACCAGTGTCGTGGATAGTGCAGTGTGTTTATAGAATGGCTCCGATAGCCACCGGATAGCGCGATGATGCGCAAGGACGGTACCGGTGCGCCCGGGACTGAGTTCTCGTTGGACGCTTCCGATTGCATAAACCTTCAACAGATCCTACAGGCATTCAATTCGACCATCAGCGAGGAGCACGCCTGGGCCTTGTTCTATCAGGCTGCGAAGTGCTTTCAGAAATGCCTCGCTGATGGCTCCACCTGTTACCTGGCAACGGAGCCACGGCATTTGTTGCTGCATAAGGATGGTTTCGTGCATCCCAATTCACTGTTACGACCAGGAGGTAAGACATTTAAAGCAAAAACACTCACATAAATTGGCAAATATGTAGATCAGTAACATTATAAATTTATTCGCGTGGACATTCTTGTTTCGATATATCAAACCAGTTTTGTGAACATACTTAATTTTTGTCTAATATCTTTATTGTTATTAAATATATTATGTTTCTTTACTGGTGCCTTTCATAACTGTACAGCAGTTATCTTAGAAGTAGTCCTAAAACATTATTGTTATTTAAATTATTATGTAGTTAATGTTTTATAGATTTATTATACATAGAGATACCAAAACGGTAACATAATACGATAGAGTACGATTAGATTATACTCCACCAGTTCGTTGATACAATGTATCTTAATGAGTAAATATTTTGCTAGATGTTTGTGGGAAGTTGGGAGGAATCCGTAACATTCCTTCTATAAACTTCCATCGTGGCGGGAGAATGACTAACGTTTTTTGCTGAACTAAAATTTTTATTATAATAAACAGCTTTATCACGTTACAATATGGTTTTTAATAAAATATTTCGTTATGTTTAATGATGTCATATATTTATTTGATTATAATGCTTATCGTTGAAAGTTAATAGGCACGATGTTTTTGCATCAATTACTGGTTTATTAATCAATTTGTTGTTGTCACTGTAAAAATGTCCATGGCCTGTGGCCCTAGGTCCGACTCGGATTTAAATATGACGTTAACAACGAATATATATAACTTTATCTAAAAACTCGATTTCACGTACAGCGTACACAAAGGCCCTCAAAGATAACAGAACAGAAAACGGAGATACGTTTATTACATAATTCTGATTTTAAAACGTACTTACAGTATAATAAAAAATTATGCAACTGTTCATAGTATGGAAATTTTTCTGTTAATGTAATTATTTAAGCTAATAAACTATAATTAAAATGTTAAAATTAGGAATCTTAGAATATTTTTATCGATTGCCGTAAATTTCTTCTTTCATCCGCTATGTCTGTTAAACCATCTGTTGAGCCCGCTACGCAGCGGAAACCATTTTTCGTGACCATTAAAGACTTGCATACCACCATATAGACCATTTCTTAAGATCTCAAATATTATGGTCTTTAAATTTAGAGTATTATTATAATACTTCTAAAACATTAAGCAAATTAAAAACTATTAAACGACTTTTCTATTATATTTTAAACTATACTGTGTCACTGTGTCTTTTTGAAATAGCACTTCTTGGATAAAAATTCGCTACCGAATTCGCAATTCAGCTCGCTAAATTGTCCTTTGCCTAAAAAAAATATTTAATTTATGGCCAAAGGCGTGATTATGTCAGATTTAATTATAGCATTGTTTTGCATAAACGGCGTTTAAGGTTACTACTCTCCAATTTTTGATCCGATCTGAGGTCAAACGTTTGCTTTGAATACGAAAATTGACATTTTATATGAGTTTTTTTATATTTACTTTACGCTTGGAACATGTTATTTTATATTTGAAATTATACATTTATTAAATGTTTTTTTTCAAAGCGGAGTTTTTTAAACATTTTTTTCTCCTATACTACTTTTAAATTTTTACTGCTTTTTGTAGATCGTATGGTACTAGTACATTTCTATTATATTACCAAAACTACTAAAAAAGGTAACGGTTGAGTCCCAATCCTAAGTACGAAATAGTGATAAAAAAGGAAAAGAAACATTTTTTTCTTGGACATTACGTGTTATTTTTTAATGAGACGTATGTACTTGATGAAAATACATTAAATTATCAATGTTTGACTGTAAACTTGATATCCCTATTCATTTTTCACGCCATCGTGGACCCTTATGGTACCACTGTTTTAGATGAAGAATTCCTTGACTAAAAGTAATAAGTGAAGTTTTCAAATGATATTTAGTGAAGTAAATTAATATGACTTATTTATTTAACTGGATATATTGTCTAAATATATATAGGCTAACACTTAAATATTACGCGACGCGAAGTGATGACATGACATTGAGGCCACAGATGGTAGAAGCGTGCTAGCCCAGAATATTCCGACTCTCATGTTGATCACGGCAATTTGATATTATAGGTTGTAGCTAGACAAGCAGTTTCGTAAAGGCCGTACCACTATTCAGACTACACTATGCATGTGATCCTGAAATCGAATCCAAGACCTTCGTTTTAAATGACAAGCGATGAAACACTACGTGATCACGGGGGCAGGCAAAACACAGATCTCGAATACATGAAGAATGCACTTAAATTAAAAAAAGAAATTGAAGTATTATGTTATTGGACATTAACATTAAGAATAATTATTCTGTTTTCCCCGTCGCGATAAATAGGTACTGTTATTTATGAATGTTCATCAGTCACGGTTCATTCAAGAACATGATTATGTAACGATTTATAATCATCACTACTCACCCAACTGTTATTATTACTTTTCATGCCTAGTTAATGTTCGCTGAGGGGACTTAATCATATGACACTGTTTGCATTTATAAAAAAAAATGTCATTATTGCGGTTCATAAATAGTTTTAATAATTACGTGTTAATTTGTATAAAAAATGAATGCAAAATTCATCTTTAAGTACTGAAAATAACTATTTATATATTTGATTATTGTGAACAGTAAATAACCTGTTATATCTTCAATATTAAAAGAGTTACAGGTGTTTTTTTTGTAATATCTCATTATTTTTTATATTTTGTTTTAAACGTTAAACATTTGACCGCGAAAACTGATATGAGACGTTTAGTTTCAATAAAAAAGCATGAAGATAAATGCAATTAGCAACGCGTTAACTACGGCAGCGTAAAGAACTGCAGCCACAAGTCAGCTCGACCTTGAGACTTGACGTGCCCTTAACCCATATGAATTCTAACTTCTGTTGCAGATTAAAAATCACATGCATACAGTAAATCTGTATTATAGTTTGCAGTAAATCAACCTTTACATAAATAGGACAGCATGCTAGTGTGTTTTATTAGTTCATATTAAAATTACTCTGTATTTGTATCTCCCGCTATATTTCTATTCAAACTGTTAATTTCTTAGTTAATATTCTTCTTCAATTGTCGCTATAGTATTTTTGATATTTTTCGTTTTATTACAAGTAATTCTTAGATGATTAGTATTGTGAATATTCAATATAAATTCTTATAATTTGAACGCTTACATCATTAATAAGAAATGTTAACTTAGTAACGAACGTATTTCTGAGAAGATAAATCGCAGCGTCAATAGAATATATTCTATGAACTAGTAGAGTCCAATGACAATTTCTATGTATCAAGGCCAACGACTGGCACAGTTCTACTACATCTACTTTTTATATTATTTATGTTTTTGATTTAATACAAAAAAATACTGCATACCGGTCTACTAGGTATCATCGCATAGCCTAGTTTTGCCGTCCTGCAGCAGTGTGCACGAATTACTGTGCTCCGGTACAGAAGGCGTTGTACCACGTTAAATAACGAGATTTAGAAACCTGGTTTAATTTTGTTACTGCAACAGATATTTGCACCGCAAGGTGTTGGGAGGAATACGCTGCAGTGTGCGATAATCAATTGCTATATATCAAAGAAGTTTTCGTTGCTTTGGTTTAAAAAAAAAACTATAAATGTAATGATTTAAATTACACTTAACTTCAATTTTACATAATGTTAAATGAAAATAAAACCATAGATGGTGAAGTATGATCGCCCAGAATGTTCTGGCTCTTTCTTACTGACGGAATCTAGCGACACCATTGTGACATACGATTCATTAGATAGGGTGGTTAGATAGGCAAGAGGGTTCGAAGAAAACCTACCAGACATCAAATTATTCTCTATTACGGACACCTAGAGACACACATGTGACTTTTATATTGTCAGTTGGCCCATATTCTTAGAATTTAGTACCTGTCAATTCATAATCAAACTGTTCTATTCGTGAGCGTCAATTGGTGATAAATTTAGCCGCATTGATTCGCCGTCACCGATCGCAGAGGTGGCGCCGTGTAAAGCGGTTTTATTTAAGGCCAAATTAGATGATACGATTCCACTCAACGGTCCAATAATAAACAATTTCTACAATGTTATTGATTTAAAAGTTCGCTTAAGTTGATTGATTTAAAACAAATGGAATTGATTATCTAAATTTTGTTTTTCAATTGACTATAAAATTTTTGGTTTATACTTCAATGTATTACATAAAAGAATATAGAATTTAAATTTAATACAAATATAAATTTAATATAAGCATTAGTTATTAGTAGGAAAAATTTATTTGGGAATTCAATTATTTTATAAAATTGAAGGTATTTTATTACTTATTTCTGTCACAGCATACTATCCGTCTACCCGCAATTTTTGACTTTTATCAAACTAACGACGATTTAATACAGATAACGAATGCGTCCGGACAGATGCTGTCATATTTAATTTTTATCTAAATTAAACGGTGCGATAAGAGTGTACATACATGTTTCCCAGTGCAACGGAGGCAATGAAAAAGGTAATAAAACTAGCTTCATATTGCAAAGGGCATTCGGCTCAAGTCTTGTTGCGTCTGTTCAAGAAAACGTCATTATTATTTACCTGCACAAATGCGCACATTTCGAGAACAATGCCGCCATGCCGATTTCATTTGGTTGCCTTTACTAGATGCGGTGCGCTTAGTTCGAGCCAATAACTCACTTGTTTATTACCCGACTATAAGATCCAGTTTCACAGGGAAGAGAAAAAAAAAACATTTCCAATACTAAGTTTGAATTGATTGAATTGATTTTTCACCTCTTAATTTCTGTTGAAATTTGGTATTTGTCCGTTTAAATTTACCTTCCACAACTATTTTTGGGTAAACATTATAATCATATTGTATATGTGGTTTCATAGTGAATGTGAGTTTGTTTTTCACATCCGGTAAATGGTATTAGACACGTACAATCTTTCTTCTTTTTATTCTGAATAATAAGTGACAATTAAAATAAAACCATGTAGGTTTATCGTTATAATTATAAAAAATTCCAACACAATATAATTCGAGAATATTCGAAGATATTTTCGGTTTTTATTTTGCTAATTGAGCATTGCCAATAATTATTTAAAATTTTTTGAAGTTTCAATCGTAAAATTTCGAGTTGTTAAATACTAATTCCATTTAAGTTATCGTCGCTGATTGTGTGCATACTCATGTTTAGTTTTTACGCCTGTATACAAGTAGATATTCATGCGGGCACTTATTGTTCTGTCAAACGAGCATACGAGGTTTCCCTCCGCTGATTGGTGCGTGGGAAACGGGCCCCGCTCCCGGAAGACGTGATTGTACAATTTTTTTTTTGAATCTCGTCGTTCGATTTTTGAAACGCTCACCGAGAAAAAAATAACTAATACAATAAACATCGCAATGTTTGATGTGGCGGCTTATATTTTTTTTGGTCGTTGCTTCTACGACACTTTTTTTTTTAATTGTGTTAAAAATGTTATCATAAACTATAAGGAAAATAGTTTGTTTAATAATCGTACATTGATTAAATACCGGTAAATTTATTGCATCTATTCGCTATCATCATAGATTCGATTCATTATTATGACAGGTTAGAATTTATACATTGATTATTACAAATAGTTAAGACAAACGGATAACTAAATACCCATAATTTAACTTAGAACGTAGAAAGAAAAATTACCAATCAATCTGAGTATATAGGGTAAGCGTAGATTTCAAATTATTGAAAACATCAATTTGTTACACTACTACCATAGCTCTACAGTGTAAATACTAATTTTTGTGTGAAGGGCGCTGTACCCATTAAAATACATAATGTGTTTATTACTATATGCATAAAAAACTTAATTACCAAGGTGTAATTTTGACTATGTGCAAAATTTTGTCTACATTTTTTTTAAATATCATGAATAATTCATTTCTTAAAGAAAATAAAGACAAAATTTTCTTTAAAATATCTTTTTCTTTTTAATTAATATAAAAGTACAGTTATTACGTATTCTTTTGTGTTTTTATTTCATAATAATGTATGAGGTGTTTTTAAGTATACAATGTTTAGAGCAATGTTTTTAGCTTCCAATTTTGATCTTCCAATTCTGCCTGTCTAGTAGACGATTTCTTGTCTTTACAATCTCTGACGTCACATCGTTAACCGACGTCAACGTGATCACGATGAAGGTCTCCACGGCCCTTTCGAGTCTCATGTTCACCGATTTCGCTGACTAAATTCAGCGGGTGTTGTGTTAAGGTGTTAGTGAACTTACTTTTACGGATAAGAAGTTATTCTGTCACCTTGACAATGTTCATGTGATAGCGCACATTAAACCGAAACGACTTAATGTCACTTCGCTAGTTTTTACGTAATGAAGTTTATCTATGTGGACTGGCGTTTTTCCGTTGAACGTTAATTTGAAACAAAAAGTTTTATTATTTTTATTATACAGGACCACGGTATTTTATTGTTTGTTTTGAGTTAAAATAGTTGTTAGTTTTGCTTATATATGTTTGCAGTTTGAAATCATTTTAAAGATTCGCGACTTATTTAATAATTTATTCAAATATACAATAATGTTATATTTGCCATGTTTTTTATAGAGACGGTAGGCAAATGAGCAGTTCACATGCTGGTTAGCGGTCATCGTTCGTGGACACCACTCGGGGTGTTGCAGCGGATTTGTCGATATTTAGTTTCATTAAAATATAATATCATATGGTATTAAATTTATTGAACCTAATGATCAATAAAGGAATTTAGTATAAAAGAAAAAATTAAGAGTGCTTTATGTATTTATCTATTTATTTATTCTTGCGGGACACAATGAAACAGGGCGGACTTAATTTCAAAAAGGCATTCTTCATTCAGGAAAGATGTTGAAATACGAACATACATATACCAATAAAGGATTTATTGGAAAGTTTTTTTACCAAATTACAACATTTTAAGTGAAACAGAAAATTTATATATTAATGTTTCTTTTTTTAATTGACTTTTGTTCGTTAATAGTATTTATATCCCCCTGCCCGCGTATGAGTAATGTCTAGTTCCGAATGACCCCGAAAGTGTAATGTAACACGCATGCGCCATAAACTTTTAATGATCTTCATGGTAATTTAGTAGTGATATAACTTCGTAACGGTTTACGTATCGATATGATGAAGTATTGAGTAGCCATTTTTGCATTAATTGTATCCGTTATTTCGTATGCATGAATTTAACTGCAATATCAATTTGGATTTTTATTTATACGTACATTAGGTCTTTTACTGCCTCTGTGGCGCAGTGGTTTAGCCGTTTGCCTTGTAATGCTAAGGTCCCGGGTTCGATTCCCCGCCTGGCTAGCTACCAACCTTAATATCAATTTGCCGGCATAACAGCATTGCTGTTTTCCGACAGTCATACAT
>DWQX01005461.1:0-12955 GCA_018245475.1 Pharmacophagus antenor
TATATATATATATATATATTGACAATTCCTTCATTACAATCTACGAAAAACAGCGTAGTTTATTTATCGATAATACCCTCGCGCGTATATATATAAGCGCCCGTCAGGGACTCGTCTCGCCAGACGCAAGATATCCGCAGCCAAGTGTTCCCGTGTTGTCCGATATACAATAAAATGCATTACAAATTCGTGCTCCCATTAACCGTGCTTATGCTACTTACTGTGACATCCAGCCCAGTTCAAAGAGCGCCTTTAAATCGTAAGTATCATAATTTTATTAATCAAATGATATTAATAAGTTATTTAAATGGTTTAATACCTAAATTGAAACATATTATTAGAGTCGCTTTATGTGAAATTTTATTAGCGATATTTGCTAGCGATATATAATCCGAAACAGTATCGGATTACTATTGTTTGTGTATAATTTATTTTTAAAACGCATCGCCTTTATTAATACGCAAAATAACAGTTAATATGACTGACATTATGGTCCCGGTTATGCAATAATTGAAATCTCACATTTAAAACCTGATATAACCATATTGTACATTATAATCGTTCATGAATAACAAATGAAAGGGGATCTATCGAGTATTATAAAATTAGCTTAGTTTAGATAGCGATATTTAACCTCTGACGCTATCGAAGAACAGAACTGATTGTCCGTGTAAATTCCTTATACACTTTTGTTTAAAATAATTTCTGATGAATTAAATACAAAATGCAAATAATTCAACTATATGCATGCAAATAATAAAGTAGTTGACAAAATTCAGCAGCCATACGGCACACGTCATTTTCATTAAAGGAAAAAATTACCCATGCCGTACATTGCTTGTCGCAATTGCTCAGTTAATCCGACGCCTCCCATATTTAATTATAAAGAGGCTTTAATTTCGACAGGGTGTAGCGACTACTATTATTTAAGTGTAATTGTTAATATAGTTTTATTTTTAATCTACTCTTTCTTGACTATATTGTTTTCTATGTTTGAATTTACATCTTAAATTTTGTTTCATCATCATCAGCCTCTCCCTATTATAATCATTACCAGATCAGTTCACTGGCGAACATTGATATCACTAAACACCCTTTTCGACCACAATGTTGCTATTCATCATTATCATAATTGTCAGCCTGTCAGTCCACTGCTGGACATAGGCTTTCCCCAATGCCTTCCACCATATGTGGTCCTCTGCTTCCCTCATCGAGCCGCTTCCCGCCGTCCTTACTAAATCGTCAGCCCATCTGGTGGGTTACTTCTATACAATAAATAAATAGCAAAAGATTATACCGACTACAATTCCCGTGGATTCCGTGATCTTTGGTATGTTTGTTAAAGCTACCTATTTCACATAACCAGTGGAAAGATAAACTTTTATGTTTACCCCTCAACCTTAGAGTTGAACTTCTTTGGAGATATATGCTGCTGATATACTCTTTCGATAAAAATTATCAACACTTCACAGTTCTTCCTGTAAGAAGTTATATGCGATTACTCGTAAGAAAGGTGCAAAACTCAGCCGAAGAACAAAGAACTACCTCTTTCTCGTCAGTTATTTACATTTATAATTTCTTCTATCACAATCATTTTCTGTTATTAATAGACATAATCAGAAATCGTGGATCATCAGTAATCATACGTATCCTTTGTGAAACAGAAGTATCAAAAACTTTATATAGAAACAGTAACAGAGTTTAAATGGGAATAAAGTAAATATAAATATATATTTTTTTAATATTTGGTACGATATGGTTTCAAAGAAATCAAAATACATTCCCACCTTGATATCAACGCTGAAAATAAATTGTGTCGGATTTTCTGCTATGATTCTACGAATACATGCATGTTCCACGATTCCACGTATATTGAAATGAGCGTACATTTTATGTCAGTGCGAATGACGTGGGCTGCCAAGGTTGCATAAAAATAGTCTGGTCCCGTAACACACTTCACGCGTCCTCTACCGTTTGTTTACCACAATCGGCTTGGGATCGACATTAAACTGTCATTTATTTCATTTTATATTTTTTTCTTTATTAATTTATTATATCAGTCATGGGTTAATACTTGATCTAGATCTTACCTGCTGTTAAGTAACAGTGAGGCCGTAGATGGTTAACACTTCTGGCTCTGACATGTATGACTGCCGGAACACAATGCTGTTATGGCGGCACATTGATGTTGAAAAATAAAATCAAATAGTCTCTTTGATGTTTTTTTGCGTATATGCCAATAGTTGTGCTTTTCTGCCGCTTTGTAGTTTAAAAATAATACCTAACTGTTGTGGACAGAAATATTACTTGGTATCATTTTAGTATTTTATTATTTCTTCACTTAGTCACGAATACAAAAGTCGAGAAAAATGTTACCAACAAATTTTAATAACATAATTTTTCTGTATTTCGTTAAGAAAACCTACAATTATAACTTCTTACTATTTGCTTGAATGAATATTTCGACGGTAATAAAGATAAAAAGACTACATTTTTGTACGTCTCGCTAACTGTCTATTCGTTCAATGTAATCTCCGAGGTTGGACGGTTTGACATAATATTTACTGGCAGAAAGCATCTAAAAATATAGAATTTTATTTTTATTTACTTGGAAAGTATTACGCCTTTTATGCGCATTACGCGAATTTACGCGTTTCGAAAAGCGTTTGTTAATGTGGCAAATGCTTCAAATTATCTCTCGCGGGAATAGTAATTAACAGTGATTATAATAATGAAGTAAAATAAAAAACAAGAGTACGTCGTCTAATTTGTTCAACTAATTTGACGTAAACACTGAATATTATACTTGCGTATCGCGAAACCCCGTGGAGATCGACGGACAGTCGCTTCTAGTCCGCCTAGGTGTAACGCTAGATTTACTGGATCCGTCATTTTGTCGGACCAGACCTAGATAAAAAGTTTCGTATACTAATATCCGTTTGACTTTTTTATGTTTCTACACTGCATGTGGCAACATTGTTCTGTACATTTTATAGTAAAACAAGAAAAATAAGAATGCAAAAATGCACAAAATTACTAGACTCTAAAAGAAAACTATAAAAATGCGCCGGTAAATCTAGTGTTAACGCAAATGCCTTTTATCAGAAAATGCTACGAATGGTGAAAATATTTTTTTTTTTATCTAAGACGAGGCAGCAGTCTCAGAACAGGCTGTCTGAATTTATAGTAACCTATTTATCCAGCTAGTGCCTATGAATACATTCGCCTAGATAATAAGAGAACTACAATAAAGATTAAATCTATTATAGGAATTTTTTCGGTAGCGCCATCTAGTAGTGATTTGCTAAACTAAACAGAACAAACTAATTTCATAGAAATGTTTTATTATCCTGAAACAAAAAGTAACCCAAATTGATTTCTAAGTCTATTTAATATTTTACTACCTTTGACATAATTCAGTATGAGGAAAATGTTTTTGTCCACTCTCTCGCACGCACCTTTGATTTTGTCGGAAGAAAAGTACCCCAAATGTTATTCCACAAAATAAGGGGCACACTTACCAAGTTTCGTGACAATCTTTTCAGTAGTTTTTGTCTTCGACAGTTAAAGAGACAAACATAAAAATTCCAAAAAAAAATATTTTCATTTCTATACCCATAAGAAAGTGTATTTCAGTTAAAATTTTAGTAAATATTTAATGTACATGGATTCGGCTATGTAACTGTTTTGTTACATCTATAAATGTAGAAGTTTGCCGTTAACACGTTCCCTGCCAGAGCGTTTTTTCAATATTTTCCCTTGCGGTCTACTGAGGCGCATGCAGAATACAATTTGACAATCCTTAATTTTTTAATTAGATTAAAGTTGTATGAAATTATTACAAGCTTAAATTTATTATTTTAGATAACACATGGTGAACACTTTTTCATAAGTAATTTCACGTGGCAGGGAACGTGTTAAAATCCAATTTTCTTTTAACGTGTTGTCCTAGATTATTTAGGAAACTATTGCAACCCGATTGGTATACAAAAATTAAAATAAATTAAAATAACGTTTTCGACGAAAGCATTGAGTAATATCAATTTATGTTTACGTAAAATAAAACTTTAATAAATATTAAGATTTAACGATAAATACGTGATTTAATAATCTCACAAAAAATTAGAACAGAAACAGTTTCACGCCCAAAGACCTTTTCTCTTGGATATAATTCGTCTTGTTTATTTACATGATTTGTTTACAATGAAGTTGTAAACAAATTTTAATTGAGATTTTAAGTCCTATTAATTTTTTTCTCTATGGCCTCAAGATATAATGCTCTATTTTAAGAAAACGTATTTAAAAATTAATGTCATTTTTTTTATTGCAAATAAATTAAATGGCACTTAGGTGAACTGTGAACATTTTGGAGATAAATGTACAATGGATTCTTTTTGAATAATAACCTATGCTACTAATGAGGAAAATAAATAAATAAAATAATAATAGAAGCAAAACCAAACAAGTCACGATACAGTAAAATCTTAATTTATTTCTGTGTGAAAATATTAACGTAACACACCTTTAACACAATCAAATTACTAAGTATCTGCAAAATAATAGAGATGCTAACTCTTGTCCGATATTCGTGTCGCCTTTATACAAAAACATGAAGGCTATGTATTATTTTTCAGTGATAAATTTCATTGCTCTTGAGGAACCATGTGTAAGACAAGGTGGGGTGTGCCTGATGGTAGAAGATTGTGCACAAGACAATTTGGTGCAAATCAGAGGAGTATTGTGTCCGAAACAGAGGCACCTTGGTGTTGAATGTTGCTATGTAAGTTTTGTTTACAATATTATAACATTACATTCACATTCAAATAATTCTTGTTTAATTTTCTCTTTAGACAATTTCATTAATTACACTATTTATATTAATTGACTGACAATTGTACACAGAAATTGGCCTTTCACTAACTAATATTTTGTTATACAAACTGTGAAACCAAGTAAAACAAACACAAACATTTATCACATGAATGTTTGTCTGAGCAGGTATCAAACCAGCGACCTGGTGGTAAAAGGTAGGGTTACTAACATTATACCAATGAGCCAGTCTATTTTTTTATATTTACATTGCAGTTGCGAGTTCACTCATGACCAGTTAACAATGTCTTAAAATAATAGAGAAAAAAACAAGGGCTCTATGTTAGTTAGCTTAATGTTTATATATATTAATTAAGTATAAAAGTTGTAAATTACTTAATTATTAAATTGTATCTGTTTCAGCTTTGAGGTTGCCCAATGTACCTCTGCTGTTCCGCCTTTACTTACAACTAAAACTTAATTTATTATTTCTCATGGCCGGGCTATATTTATTTGAGAAAATTTAATAATGAGGTAATGTTATATTCCTTCAAACTTAAGTATTATATATAAGTTTACTAGATATAAGATCTGTTGTGCAGTTTTTGTAAACCTAATTTAAATAAAAAAGTACCATTTCATGTTTTGTTCTTTTTAACCTGTTGCACTTATTAACTTTAGAAATGTTTGGTATCTATTTAAAATACCGTAACTGGAACGTTATATTTGAAACATACATTTTATGTTGATATGTTTGTGAATATAAAAATATTTAATTAGGATTTACTTACATTACCAACATTGTGTTCATCACTGATACATACTGATCAATTAGAGAGCAATACAATTAAAAAAAAAAATGTTTATTTTAGTCAGCCAGAGAGCATTATAACATTAACAAATGGAAGTCACAATATCATAGCATACAGATATTTTTCTTGAAAGTACTCAATATTTTCAATTTTAATTATATTGCATGTACAATACAAACATAGTGGTAACTTTGAATGGTCATATTTTTCAAAAAAATGCCTGGCCAGCTGGCCTCTCAATGCCATAATTGTATTGCTGTGTTCGCATGGTCATACATGTAAGAGCCAGAGTAACCTAGGTGAGCACTCTTTACCACCTATGGCCTCATTGTCACTTAACATCATGTAAAATTGATATTATGTATTGGCCTATAACTGACACAAAAATATCTGTCGAAAAATATGAGCACAAAAAATTAATTTACTTAAATATTTCAAAATACAAATGTGAGCTAAATTATACTCAATCATTTTTCTGGGCATCAAATAATCTTTTTAATTGAATGTCATATAAGTTATTTTGGCCAAATGTTTTATTTACAATAATCTATGATTAATAAAATGTTTGTCTTTTAGCAAGAACATTTGATCCTTAATAAATTATAAAGAGGGATAGGTCATCAGTTCTTTAAAAGAAATAAAGACAAAAGTGGATTTTAATATTTAAATGTGTTATATATAGCAAGCATTAAAGAAGTCGACAGAGGTGATAAGGTGCTGTAAAATTTTTACTATACTATATTTTTTTAAATAACCATGACATCTAGCTCCATGTATCTTGGACATATCTAGTAGCAGCAGCAATAGTAATATCCAAATTTAATTACATCAAATAATTATTAAAAAAATTTCCTTTTCTTTTGTTCAAAATAATTATCAACAATTTTATAACATGGGTATCAATATGCAATTATATTCAAAAATTCAAATTCGAAAAGTAATACAATATTGTGGTAATGTCTAGTAGCAAAAATAATAATATTTGATCCAAAATACTACCTTATTATTTGTTTGGATTGAATGCTGATGGAAGGGAAAACAAAACCTGTGTACTGATTAATCCGTTATCGGTGATAATCGACAGTTTTGGTTCCAGGATTAATCCGCTAAATAGGACGGCAGAAGCAAATAGTCATTGATATTGTTGCTAACAATTATTGTTGATAAATTTCAGTTCAATGAAGTTAAAATTTTAATTCGGATTCGACAGCCCTGTAGTGCTGTCACTGTTTAAGATCAATGTTGATTTAGGGTAATTTTCGAGTAAAATTACAGATTTGTATTGTAAAATTTTTGGTTCGTTGTCGAGCTCTCAACTATTTATATTTTTTATGAATACTTTTTTGCTGATGTTTGGAAATACAATAAAATTTGTGAGTAAAATAAAGTTGTTAGCGACTATTTTATCTGATTGGATTTCCTTATCGTAACAAGGGATTTTCAACAAAATAAATTATGTACTATCTAATAAAAATATCACTGTAGTGTCATGTCATTATCAAAGGAGAGTTAAAGGAAGATTAACATCACATATATCTTCATAAAATAAAGACGCAAGTAATTATGTAACTATAATCATCATCAAGAACAGTTATTTTACTATTATGCAACAATCCTTTAATAAAACCTTTAATAAAAAAAGATATTTTTGTTAAATTTATTGCAAATATTAATAAACTAAAGTGATTCCTAAAAACCCTAATTGGGTAAAGTGGTTTTATTACATATAATAAACTTTCTAAACAATAATTATTTTACTTTTAAATACAATAATTTATAGGTAATTTATTTTAAATATAAAGTTTCTCCTGGCAACATTTTGCTGCTGCTTTGTGAACTGTGCACTCCACTCATTCTACACCACTTTGAGCGCGGGCGGCAGTGAAAGCAGTTGAAGGCAAGATTCTCCATGTAAGTATAATAAAACTTTTCTGGTCTTTTTTTAGTATTTAATACCTACACCTACGTTAAATACGTTTTTCTTCACTTTTAATCATTAGTTTAAAATGTTTCAAAGTTGATTCCATAAAAACATAAATTGTTAGTGGTAAATAAAAAAGATTAACCTCTCTATAATTTCATTACTTTTTACTTTTTCGTATTATTCTTTATTTAAGAATATAAATATCTGGTGCCGTCATTTGAATGCGTTAATAAAATTTAAAAATTGTGTTTTAAGTTGAGATATCTAGGAATCGAACGACTTTTAAAGCTCCTTTTGAATTATATTAATGGGTACCCGGCAAAATTAAAATTTTTGATTATATTGATATATTTGACCGGGTATATTATTTAAGTTTTTTTTTATTCATAATTTTAAGTATAAAATGCTACTATTCTTATTAAAAGTATCAATAATTTTTTTTATTCCAAGCTTTTATCAACATACATATGCAGGATTGAATAAAAATCTATTGTTATTTAATTATCATAATGTGGTGTGAGAGCGCTAAAATGTCTACTCTAGATAATTGTGTAGAATTTTGTATATAAACAAATTTGAGTACATATTAAACTAATGATTAATATTTTGTGATAGTGTAATGGGCATAGTATGTAGCATTGTATGCGAATCCTTTTCCAATCATACTGCAAATGTATTACTAAAAAAAATACGTTAAAACCGTTGTCCACATCCGTTTTAATAAATTGCTTATTATTATTTTTATGCATTCGGCAGTAGAACAGCGTTGTGGGGAAAGAAATATAGCGTATGGGCACTTTTGGAATTGTTCGTTTAATTGAATAATTCTATTTAAAAACATTGAAAAACTAATTAATAATTAAGAACTAAGACCTTGAGAATTTGACAATAGTGTAATAAATTATCTTTCATTACTTTATCGGTTTGGATTTATTTTTTTCCCATTTTATAATTAAAACGTCGTTTTTTTTAACTACTTCAAAACATTCTACATTTTGTTGTAGATTTTGTTATGGTATCAAGTGTATCTAATAATTTGACTATAGGTATATGTACGTTCCTGTCGATTAGAATACAATCTTAGAACATTAACTGTCTAAAAAGTGTTATTGCAAGAACAATTAGTAGTTAATTTTTCTTTGTTTTTCGCGGCACAAACTTACCCATTATATTTTTGTGCTCTATACACATTTTAATTATAGTGTTATTATATATTTTTTTTTGTAATTTAACGTTTATTACATTGTTATAACCGAATGACTTGTAAAACTTTATATTTTTAATTTAGATATGTTTTAAATAAATTAGATATATTTTATTAATTTAGAATATTTTAAATTATTAAAACTTCGGTTTTGAAAAAAATACTGTTTCGTTCGTCAGGAATATTTTAATTTGACTATACTTACTGTAACATATTTCGGTTAAAATATATTTTTGCACACTCCCATAAAGAGTTGCAAGCAAATTTAGGATTTTGTATATTGTTCGTTAGTTGTCTGCCTTCGCTACAGAAACGGTTATTTAGAAAAATGTGATAACATTATTATTTCACATATACTTGAAAGCTTTTGAAGGGTTTTAAATTGTCCGATTTTAGTTCGCATTCATTAAAGTTCTTTTGCGGAGTGATATACAATATGGGCGTTTTCAAAGTTGCCTGCGACGGGTTCGTACTCGGCTGAAGGCGGTTTCGAAATAATTTTCGAAATGATTGTTCTGTAGATGAGCGCCCGCGGATCCGCCCGGGGTGTCTCTCGGTCCATTGCTAGGTGCTCCTCGCTACCGTCGGAGGCATGCCCCGCCGGGGCTCGGGCGCTGCGGCGCCGAAAGCGGTACGCGCTAGGGCCGCTACGTCGCAATCGGTACGTCCCAGAGCTTATGCGTTACATATAAAATACCAATAATTTAATAATAATACCTTAAATCACCGTTAATATATTTATGGTGTTGTAAAGTGTAACGTGTAGGTACATGAAAAAAGTTTTTTGCGCTATTATATATCTAAAATATTTCGGAGCGTGGTTTCGTTTTTTACACATAATTTTCTTGCTTCCTTTTTAATTTACTTTATGTGAAGAGATAGTTATATATTTTCAATATTTGTTTTAAATATGTTTTGTTTATACCTTATTTTGTATAGCGATTTTTAGTGAGTTTTTGTCAATTAAGGTAAAATATCGCAACAAAAAATCCTATGCTTTTTAAAAGCCTTTACAAAGAACTGTGCAAATAATTTGAAAAAAGAATATATTGTAGTACGGTTATTTATATATATATTACAAGTTGTCTTTTTCAATCATGCATTGCCTGTGTTTTCATATAATTTTTGTTCCCGCTGGGTCTGTCTCGCCGAGTACTTGACCGTTCCTGCCGAGGAAGGGCGCGTCGCCAATTGACGGTAATGATTCACGATTAAAAGTGATTGTGCAAATGCATTTTAATAAAGAAATTTCGAGTACGAGCTGGGGTACAGAATTATTTTTTTTTGTCTACGCAAATTTCGATTTGAACCTCATCGGCGTTAGTTTTCAAAAGTACGGGACGGTTGGGTTCCGTGTGCACGTTACACGCGTAAAGGAACGTTTGAGTGAACTGAAGACGACACTCGCGGCTCGGGCGGGCGCCGCAGGCGTGTGCCGCGGGCGGTTCAGCCTAGCCAGCCGGCTCGCTGGGGGCGAGTATTTACGATTCGTGCGGCGGAGCGGCTCGCCCCGAGCACCGCCGACGGGGACCGGCGCGCTTTTGTATCCAGCACAGAGTTTGCCTAGAAATAGAAAGAAAACAAACGCCACGGCTAATAACTGCGACCTAAGCGAATTTTTTTTAAGCACATCACGCGCTTTTCGTAACTGCTCCGCGATGAGAAAATTGTCTAATGTTACATATTTATATTCATATCCTATAATTTTTCCGATCCAAGTATTAATTTGCGGAACTCTATGATCCGATGAAACAAAATTAATTTTGCTTAACCGATTTTTGCGTACAATTATTACGAGTAAATTGTAATTTCCTTGAACGTAGCTACTAAACGTGGCATCTTCAGAAGGATGTTTAACGCTCGACGTGCCCATTTATTTACCTTTTATCGCTACTTAATCGATATAAAACTCAGTAAATTGCTTGAGGAAATTATAAAGTCCAAATGTTTTTATAAAATATATCATCGGTTTTCGTTGAACAACGAAACTATTCGAATATTGACAGTTTTATAGTAGTAGAATCTTTTTAGTTTATCTTTTTTTCATACTTTAATAACTATAAACATAAAAATCACATACCTTTCGAATGTAAAGGTGCCTCTGTAGGAGCGCACTTTTTAGAATTGAATTCTTTTTTGTGTGGCAACTCTGAAATTTGATAGCTGTCACCTCTGTTTATTACGATTATTAAAAATGGAGCACTTTTCGAAAGAACAACGCGTTATAATTGTGAAAACTGTATTACAAAAATGGGGAAAGTTACGCTGAAACCGCTCGCAATCTTTGCAAATTTTTCAGCCGAGGAAGTGCACCTAATGTGTCGACCATTCGAATAATGGTCAAAAAATTTTAAGGAACTGGGTCGATTATGGATTTTTTGCCTTTTCGCGAACGTACCGGTCGGTCTCTTGAAAACATTGCTGCTGTAAACGACAGTGTCGCCGAAAACCCGAAAGCATCAATTCGTAATCGTTCTCAACAACTCCAAATTTCACGATGCACTACACAGCGAATTTTGACTAAAGACCTCCACTTTCATGCGTACAAGATTCAGTTAACTCACGAGCTAAAACCAGCAGACCCCAGAAAGCGCCGGCAATTCGGTCAATGGGTAATGGAGCAAAGTGAAGTCGATACCAATTTTTGGAAAAAACTCATATTCTCCGACTAAGCGCATTTTCATATGAATGGCTTTGTGAATACACAAAATTGTCGAATTTGGGATTCTGAAAATCCTTATGCAATCCATGATTACAAATGCACTCACAACAAGTAACTGTCTGGTGCGGATTTTGGTCAGGCGGCGTGATTAGACCTTACTTTTTGAAAATAAAGCCGAAATTGCAGTGACTGTGAACGGCATTCGTTACAGAAATATGATAAGGGACTTCTTGTGGCCTCAACTGGACGGCATGAATCTGGACAACATGTGGTTTCAGCAGGACGGCGTAACCTGCCACACCGCGCATGAATCTAACGACTTATTGCAGCAACGTTTTACAGAACACATTATCTCACGAAATTCTGATGTCAACTGGCCACCAAGATCGTGCGATTTACGCCGTGCGATTTTTTTATGGTTTTGTGAAATATCGGGTTTATGCGTATAAATCCGAAAGAATTCCTGAGCTGAAATCGGAAATCCAACGCGTCATCGGTGAGATACAGCCACATCTCTGTACAAAAGTCATGGAAAATTTCATGAAAAGAGTAATGGCTTGTTATCGGAGCCGTGGGGATCATTTGCCGGATATTTTATTCCATACTTAACCGGAACATGTCTTCTTTACAATACAATAAAAATATCACAACTCTATCATAAAATATTTGTTATTTCTTTGACCTTAACTCAATATCACTACTGAACAAATATTACTTCATTAATGACACAAAATTACTCATGTCCGATATTGTATAAAACCGATGATGTATACCATTAACAAATTAATATTAATGAGCACATTTTTAATTACTCTTTTTTTTTCAATCGTGCCGTATGAGTCTGTACAATACGTAAAATTTATCGGTTAAATGAACGTAAGACACATAACTTTCGTAACATTTTATCATCACATACGAAGAAAATGCTGGGCGCAAATAAATTATATTTTTATGAATTACTTCTGATGTATTAATAAATAATAAATGTCGTCGTTTTCCAGTGTTATATAATGTTAAATATTTAGCTTAAAGAAATTCATCCAACGCCATCGGACGAGACACGATGCTATTTAAAAAAAAATAAGCATGCTTATTTTCTCCCCGATGAGAAAGAAAAAGAAAACATCGTAATTAGTAGTATATAAAATTAAGGTTTGTTTTTCACGATTAATTAAGATACAATAATGATTTGTTTGTTTACTGAAAAGTAAAGATATTAGTAAGTTCTACAAGAAATGTCTATGCGTATACAAAATATGTATTTATATTGAATTAATGTGTGATGGTACGGTGATGCAAATTGGGTGGGCTTTTTGTTGCCGACAAATCGACGATACTGTTGAAATGTAACTTATAATACTTACGGTATTTGGCCTTATATGGAGACGCCCCGGGGCGAGAATCTCCGTAGGCGCATATGCCTCACGTCTTTTGCCGGTACGCTCGCGGCGTTTCTTGGCAGGGTAGAGGCGGGGGGGGGGGGGGGGGTTTAGGGGCACAACCGGGGGGTGAAGGTCGGATGCCGGTTTAGAACATTGCGGTTT
>DWQX01005462.1:0-12953 GCA_018245475.1 Pharmacophagus antenor
ATATTATATATAGTAAATTAAATATAAAAACTATAAATCAGAATTCTTTATAATAATAATAAAACGATGATGGCTAAAAATAAAAATATAAAAGAATTGTTGCTCTCATTCTGTCCCACGGGCATCGCTATTGAATCCTCTTTTGTCAGTGTAACATAATAGCAGCTGTAATTTTTAAATGCAACAGCTGCTTTACCTGCAAATAAAGCATGGCCGCTTCAGTATTACCCGTATGATTCTAAGAAATTATCTCTATGGTCGATTTTAAATTCTTTTTAACGTCAATTATTGAGATGAAACGGGATATAATAAATGGCCAAGTGCGAGTCGAACATATTAATATTGGTTTATAAAAGTTTTTGGCTGCCTCCGTGGTTTACCCATTTACCTTGTCACACGAGTAGAGGAGTCTGGATTGTGATAGAGTTTTTCAAATTTACCTAGCTAATTACCGCCCTCAATGTGAATGTGCCACCATAAGTGTCGAGTACCGACAGTCATACGTGTGGGTGCCATAAGTATTCTGGATGATCACAGTTCACCATCTACGGCCTGACCAGCCATACGGCAACAGAAATCACAATATGTGAAAATTTCAACTGTCTACCTATTATGATTCACCAAATAAAGCGCTGACAGACGGACATAAACAGACGGACGGCGATAGCTTAGTAAAAGGGTTCTGTCTGTCACCTTTTGGAACCGCGTATAAGGAAAAATAACCTGCTAAATGTTATTATTAGATACATATTTTTTTCAACGATGCGGCAACGCTTGCTCTCAATTACACGTAATGTTAAGTTACGTAGATGGTGAAGCATACTCAGAATATTGCGGCAGACACATGCATAATCATCGGAATGTAACGGTTATAATTAACACAAAAATTATGTCAACATACCATAAAACCAGAGAGCAGCATTGTAGTGCTTTAACCAGTTAAGTGCATTCGTCGTGTATATGTTACCGTGAATGTCCGAAATTGGAGAATGTCGACTTTTACCGGTGAATATCAACAGATACAAAATGCGCCGGTGAAAGATCGAATATTTCATTATATTGTTGTACATTCGGACACCCTCTCTTGAGTGTGTCGACAATCACAGATATGCTCTGCCGGAGGTCCGAAACAGAAGTCAAAAAACAAGCGACTGGCTCTCTCCCGCGAAATCCTTTGTTCTGCTCGAAGTCAATCAGCTTTGTCAGTCTTATGCAAGCTTTGATAACGCGAGCAACGTTTTCCTAATATTTGAAAAAGTTATGTCACCTTTGGTATGTTTTGTAGCGACTGGGTTACGGAGAAGAAAATATAAATTTCGAATATGCTTAACGTTCACCATTAGTGCATGTTGTGTGTCAACATTTCTCGGTGTAAATCAGAAATAAGGGTATTTAGCAAATATTTCGGACATACACCGAGTGATTATGTAAACACTCACAGGTGAATGTCGACATTCTCCAGATTTCGGTGGTTCACCGTAACATATAGACGTTAATTTAAATTTGTGCTACAAAACAGTTGACATGTATATTCACAAACAAAATAAAAAAAAACTTACCATCGACTTGTATGTAGCAATCGTACTTATTTCGTAAAACTTATAAGAGGAAAACTTGTCATTGGCTGCTTTTAATTCTGCATACTGTGATGTTTTTTTTTTTTTTTAAATCCACTGATGATAATAGAAATGGTACGATTTTCTATATTAAAAATGTTATGCGATAAAATAAAAATAGTCGTACCATTATCTATTCACGCTTGAACTATGATTACTTCACAGCATTTATAAAAGAAGAATTTTTTTTTTTAAACTTGTCAAAAATGTACAAGGTTATGGTAACAAAATTTCACACACTAATAGAATTTCGCTTTTGCATTACATCGTCCAATCTTTAATTTATATTTGTAATATTTTGACTGTCTGCGTGACAGTGGAGTGGTTTACATCTTGCCATGTAATACGGAAGTACCAGTTTCGATTTTAAGGCTACATGAGTAGTGGAGTCTGGATGGTCGTAGTGTTTTTTAAACCTAGCTAGCTAATTATCCACCCTCATTTGAAATTATGGCGAACGAGAAGTGCTGATAAAAAAATATATTTTGTTTTTTCCTAATTTATTATACTCATAAGCACGGATGCCATTTGTTTCGTTATTTTAAGGCTATACAAATAGAGAATTATAAAAAGTGCGGAATATGCGGTTGATTTTCGTCCATTAATTATGTAATTGTCTTCTTTTAAGTTCTTCAAGAGAGTTGGCAACTTTATACGAATTCTACATTTATAAAAATTTCGCAAAGTCCTGGCAAGTCTCCAGAAGTGGTGCCAGGAGTGCCAGACTGCGGCATCAAGAGACCGGTGTCTAGACCCTGCAGCAACGTTGCGTAATCTTTCACCGTCTTCCAAATCAATATTCCTGCATTGAATTTAAAAGATATACTTGTGATGTTGCCACCCTCAAACACCCTTGCTAGTTATTGGTAAAATAGATTAAAAGTATTATCCTTCTTTAATTATATGTCAGTTAGTTGTTAGCGTAGATTTTGTACCTTAAATTTTAAACTCATGTGGATTAATGGCTAAAGATAATAGTACATAGAACATTAAAAATGAATATTAAGTTTCCTCAAAATAATCACGAATATATGAGAGGAATTTTGACTGCCTTCGTGGCGCAGTGGTTTACTGCTTGCTTTGTAACATGGAGGTCGCTGGTTTGATTCTGGGGCCACAGTTAGGATAGGTCTGGATAGTCTACCACCATCATTATTAATCTCTCGCTATAACAGCGTTCCTGTGTTCATGCATGTGGGAGCCAGAAGTATACTGGAGAATACGCTTCAACATCAACGGTTTCATTGTCACTTTATATCAGGTGCAATGGAGGTTAAGTAATAGTCAATAACAGTTAAAAACGGACAAGTTTTATGGTAAAGTACCGGAACAAATTCTAAGGGATACTCTTTTCATTCAGAATTGTAAACTTGCTTTTGTTACTTAATAAACTGTTAAATAAAGACGTTAACGTATTTATATTAAATTGATACGGAGAATAATCGATTATTTATTCCTCTTTTTCGCCTAAATCAGATGTAAAACTTTTATAATAGTTCAAATGATGTTTCTGATCTGCTCCATGGCAAGTTTAAAAAACTAATACCATTGCTAGTTAATAACATAAAATTATCACTTAAAAATTTATTTAACCTGTTAACTGGGTATGACGAAATATTTCGTCATACATAAAAGCCCACTGCAATGGGCATGACGATATATTTCGTCATGGAAATTAATTGTAATATATTGAACGCATCTTACATGTTAGTATTATTATTATAATTTGTTCAATAAATTTCTTGAACATTGAATACATTTAAATTATAAAATATTTAATCAAAGAAAAAGAAAACCATAAGTTAAAAACGATATTCCTTTATTATTTGAGGTGTGATATTACTTATCGCTGCAAAGAAAAAGTCCTCATTATGAAACGAGTTGAGCAATAGCTAATTCCCCGGTTAACAGCTTAATGACGTAAATCCATGGAGATTTTATTTCCTTTTATTCAGGAAAGTCTGGATTTTTGGATCCGCCATTAGAATAATTTGATCATTCAAAAGTGCTGGGGAAGGCCTAATTGAATTAAGTATATTTTGAATGCGGGTGTATTTAATTCATTACCTAGCAATCTTGGCTTTAGGAAGTATATACACGACCCTTTGATTATTAAAGAAATAAAACCTTTTTTATCTTGGTTATTTTATAATATGTGATTAATTTACAATGTATTATCAATGTATAAGAAATACGGTATATCATAAGGGTAAAGAAAACAAACGCGGGATAAAATAGACAGTAATATCACAGTAATGCACTATTTAGAAAGATTCTATTATCTATAACCTCGAAATAGCGTCCTCAATAGGTAAAGTCCACCACATCCAGGTCGTGACCTCAGCGAAGTACTTCTTTGGCATCGATTGAACAGGGCTGCCAACTGTACCGACTGAGGCGTACGGCGGCGTTGTTGCATAACGCTTGTCAAATGAACAGAAAGGTTATGTTTTATATTCACAGCTTACATAAGCTAAAAACAGTTTTCATTTAATTGGAGTCATATTTAAATTAGCAAATTACACATTTCATTTAGATTGATTACTTATAGACTTTGTTTTATAACTGCTTTTTTATGTTTATAAATACACTAAAAACTTGTTTTATAGTTTTATTTAAATATAATTTAAAATATTAATAAAATGATCAACTGATTTTGTCAGAATTATAATTTGTTTATGTTTTATTTCTAATCTTATTTATTTTATTGGTGTATTTATCTTTATGATGTGTCGATCCCATCGTACCTTATATATACACTTAGACAAAACTAATCAACAAAATTGTTTCTGTTTGCGAATGCATTTTGCTTCGTGTGCATAATTCGTATATAATTATTTTATCACTGTCACGTAGTAGTATGCAAACTTAACCATGCTTCTGTCAAAAGGGCGTTTGTCTTACGTCTTAATGTAACAAGCTTGATGTTGTGTTCTGAAATTTGTTGAATAGTGCAATCTGTTATGCGTGGGGCAATTGTTCAGAGCCGGGTCTACAAAAATTTTGTCCACCCCAGGCAAAATAATATTTTGCGTTCTTTCATACAAGAATATACATATTTACTGAAAATTAAGAAATTATAATAAAAAAGGCAAAAACTACACATGAAATAAAAACTTTAATTAAAAAAAAATATTATTTAATAAATAATACAATAGTTATTTATAAAGTGATAATAAATAAATAAATATCTGGGAACTTGCACACATAACACTCTGAATCCAAGATAGAAAACTAAGCAGTACCTGTAGTAGGCGTTATCAGACACCGATATATATACATACTTTTAAATAAATACTTAATTATACGTATACAACAAGACGCAGAAAAAACTCAAATGTTCATCACATAAATGTTTGTCCTCGGGCCCAAAATCGGGAATCGAACCCGCGATCCCTTGGTTAAGAGGCAGAGTTCCTACCGATACACCAGTCAATTTTAGGTTGAGCGGCTTGTGTATGTAGATTATTCTACAAACGCGATGAGTTTATAAAGTCAATGAAACCACATTTGTCGGTTTTTTGGCCGCGTCGGATAGCGGGCGACTAGACATTCCTTTAATAAATTTAAACGCTTTTGAACGCTCTTGATTTGTTTCCGCTCACAACAACAATATAATAATTTACTGCGTTTATTTCATTATTTCTACGTTTGTTCGCCCGTGGACGCGCAACGTTTATTTTATCATGCTTCCTTTCAACCGCTACACTGCTGCACCTCGTCCTGCACCACTCCTGCCCTCGCTCCGAGAACCCTCCAAACTGCTACCTTCATCGCTCACTTCGATCGCTGTTCGTGTTAGTGCTGAGGCTTCAATTTTCCACAGGTGAGTTTTTTCCTTGTCTTTTATATAGTAACACTATATTTTATTTTATATCATCTCGCCGCTTACTACTAATACAAACACTACAAATACTACAAATAGGCCCTGTACATACATTTAGAATGGGTATTATGGTTTTATACTCAATTTCTATCATGTGCATGCAGCCTTTAAAACCTTGAAACAAGAATTATTTCGTTTATCGTTAGCTTTCATTAATTCTGTGAATCATAAAGCTAACTGATAGTTTGATAATTTTGCATTTTATTCTGCGAAATCGTAACTCTGCAAACGAAAATTTTTAAAATAAGAAAGTTCAGATTAGAGAATGTCGCAGTTTCTCAATCGTGCTCAATAAGCAATTAAACATTTAACCACCAGTGAACTCTTATTTTAAACGCTTGTACGTATAACTGTAGATTAAATCTTAATTTGTTCATAAATTTAAAGGTTTACGTTTTTTATTACATCTATTAAATAAAAGTATTTTTTTTAAACTTTTAGCGATTCAATCTTGTGAATGGTATATAACCAATATTTTACGATTCTTCATAAAGTAATTAGTAAATAGATCTTAATATTAATTATAGAAATAAGTAGTTAATTTAAGCTTAAAGTAATTATTTTAGCACAATAAATACAGAATGGTCCTTATATGCCCGGAATGGTAGAGAAATAAAATATACTATCAGATATATTACGAAATACTCATTAAAGACTCAATGTAGAACTAAAATTGTTGCTTTTTCTTATTCATGATCAATTTACACGGTTGTCAATAACAGGTTTTACATTAGAAATTTCTCCTAAGACAGGAATAGATTTTTTTTAATAAAATAATATTAGTGGTAAAACACCAAAAATTACTTCCTATGAAACGTCTAAAGAGAGATTAAAAACAGCTGACCTTCACAGATTACATAATTTTTTTGGCGCCATTACTCAACTACAATACCGCACGTGTTACATAAAATCTTTTGCGTGACAGAAACGTAGACATGTTGCTGTGCTCTTCCTACGCGCGATCAATAAAGGACATTTTATCTTTAGAAGTTCCTACTAGAGTTGTCGAGTAAAACGCATATAGGGCTATGATTACATTGAATTTTATTTATTAACTAATTCAATCAAATTGAAGCAATGTACTGCCAATGTATACAATATTATTATCGGTGTCAAAGTAAGCGAAAAGTATTTCTCACATATATATCCACTAATAAAATCGAATGTATCGGAATTATTCACAATTTTATGTTTTTATATTTGTTGTGTTTGAGTTGTGTTGCGTTTGCTTTTTAACATAGGGTTCCGGTATCGATCCTGGGATCACATGAGCAGTGGAATTGAGTTATCTGTTTGCTCATAAAAGATAATAAAAGAAAAACCGGTAAAAACGTTTGGGCGGCCATTCTCCCGCAAATGGTTAATTTACAATTACATTGCGGTGCTTACAGTATCGGATTTTCTAATTTTAAGCACTGGCCGCATCACTATGTCGTTAAGTTTACTTTAAGACGTTTGTATTCATACCAACATTGTAATATTTAAACAACATGCTATCTATATAATATCAAAAAATTTTGTAACATTTTGATGTTAATAAAAGATATTTCTTTATTTTAATAGAAATAAAGTTCACAATATACTTTACCCACTTAGGCATTTGCAGGCGCTTTTGTATGATCAAATGGTTCTTATACCGGTTTCAAAGGCGTGCACTCTCCTTACAAAAAACACGCAAGTATTTTAGGGGCGCTCTTTTAACCCTCTGCAGCCGGTGCCCCGCAGTGGGGGACCTTTGTAATATGTTATTTATTTATATAAATGATTTGAATTTAATTAACAAAATTTTGTACATAAGGCGGACATAATGCCAAATGTCGTTCCTTGCATGACAATTAGTGAACAAAAAGAAACAATTTATATATTATAGAATATACGTCAATAAAAAAAAACTTAAAAAACAAAGTTTTACTCGTGGTAAAATAAGCATTTGCTTTGCTACCATTTTGTTGCAAAATGTTTTTTTTAATATTTAAACAAACGGCTAGAGAAATGGACAATTTTCTCTACATAATTTTCTGTGTGTTACGTATATATTTTGTAAGTAATAAGTTTTAATTTTTATTGTGTAAGGTAGGACGTAAATTACTATTAATAAACCATTGTGAGCGCGGATCCGGCAAGCGTAGCGCAGGACACCCTCGGACTAGGTGGAGCGAGGATCCACGCAGGAAGCACTCTTATTAACAACCCGCGTTGATTTCAACCAGGGATTACCAAAATGGTCGGTATCGAAACCTCGGGGTCGATGTTGGTTTCCTACAGGTCCACATAAACGAGAACTGATTTTGGGGGTCGACGAGGTCTAAAAATTAACATAGCTTAAAAATTCCTATTTAAAACTTTCAAGATAGGTAGGTTCTGTATTGTTTATGTTGTGTTACGTGGAAAATACTAAAGATAGGCCCCCTTATTCATAATAGTTTACTAACTTAAAGTATTGCTAATTCTCGCTCTGTCTTCTTCTATTCACCTAAGGCGGAATGAAAAATAACACTCTGTAGCAGCTGTTTTTAGTTAGCGGACCATTATGAATAAGGGGGTTGATCTTGAAAGTAGGTAATTTGGCCATGGGGGTCTGATTGGTAACAGTTCATTTCGGAAAAGGTGTCACTTGTCCAAAATAGTTCGGGGATTCCTGATTTAAACAAATAAAAACACTTATAATTACACTCACAAACTTTTTGGAATCAAAACCAATACTACTCTCTGTCCTCGCTCTCACAAGCAATATATACTTAAATGTATACTTCCCCACTTATCAAAGTAATTTCAACAGCCACACCTACGTTCAAAGTGCCACAAAATCAATAATATTAGTGATTCAAACTATAACCACACTGTAAATATATAATTTGTTAATTTACTAAAATTAATTAAATAAAACGAACACAATTTAATGGCAGAAACTGAAAGAGGGTGGCCGAAGATCGTGCTCAATGGGGAGCACGTGGAGAGGCATGAGTCCAGCAGTGGACTGATATAGGATGATGATGAAACCATTCAGCGGTGATTCTACTCCTTTCATTGAGCTATCCACATCACTGTGTATTGACTACCTAAATAACACACGGTGTCTTTTGTTCGTACACCTATAAAGAAATAATGCCGCCCGCAAAGTCAATAATGTCTCATTCCAAATTGTTTTAAAAGTAAAAAAATACTTTATTAAGCATTATTTTGTATTAACACTAGATTAACGGACCATTTTCTATAGGTTTTCTTTGAGCCTACAATAATTTGCTGCACGATTGTCTATAATTTGTATTTACAATTTCGTAATTCTTTTCAATAACAAATAAATCGTTATTAATAAATGCCATACACTATATTAATTACGTGTTAATTTACACAATTTTCGTCATCCAATTGATCATCCTCGTTTATCAATTTCCCTTTATGTATACCCATAGTGATCCGCACATTTGGCATACGCTTACATATGTCGCTCCGCTCTCAAGCAGTAATAATATAAGTAATGGGAGGCGCGGCGCGCTGCGCACAGCGTCGGTCCCGCCGCCATGAAGCCGTAACGCGAAACTTTATGGACGTTTGTTCCAAGAAATCGACGAAGCTGAATCGACGGCCTTATACGACGTGCTCCGGTGTCACGTGCGTCCGTAGCTGCCCCCGCGCCGCACTGCTTCAGCGCTCGTCTCGTACACGGCGATGCCGGATTGGTTTCCCGGGCCGCGTGACCGTGGCGCGCCGGCAGAGCGAGCCCGACTACCTATATACGCATGTGTATAAAAACTAAATATTAACCCTTAGCACTCCGCAAGTTTTTGTATCGTTGCTCACTGTGAAAAATTAAACAAAAAAAAAATGTATATTCGTTACAGTAAAGGGGCTGTACTCGACTTACCTACTGAGAACCAATAGTCAATGCCAACGGTATTATGTCATGTTAAGAGTAATTATGAGAAAAAAATATGGTTCTGCAGCGGAGTCTAGAACGTTGCCGAAAAAATGACACGTGGCTCCGTAGAGGAACCGACGGAATCTAAGCGTTAATACATGCGTTATTTTTTCATTCCTTTTTATCATTTTTTTCGCGCTTAGAATGAAGTACCGTCACTGCACGTGAGTAGGGAAGTCAGGATGGCTAGCTACCACCCGCAATGTCTATCCACCGCTATAACAGCATTGCTATGTTCTGATTACACTATATTTACCGGAACCGTCATTTTGACCGAACAATCTTAGATAAGTTCCGCATACTAATAAGCGTTTGACTTTTTTTATTTTTTAAACTGCTTCTGGCAACATTGTTTTATAGCGTTTTTTTTACAAAACAAGAAAATACAACATTTACAATAATGAACATAATTTATACAGATCCGAGAAAACCATGAAAACGTGTACGTAATTCTTGTGCTAAAGAAACCTTATATGCCATTACCCACGTCGCCCCGGAATTGAACCCGGAGCCTCCGTGTTACAAGGTGAGATGTAAACCAGTGCGCGACGAAGTTAACAGAAAGTATATTATAAATAAACTAAACGGTATTAACCTTCTGCTGCCGCTTTCCTACTTATAGAAAAACAAGCAAATCCTTTTTACTACCTACAAATATTTCTGTTTTCATGAATTTAATAATAACATGGATAGCACTGGTATCTAACACCTATATTTATCTTGTATAATATATTGCATAAATGCATTATACAACAGACCACGTTTGGCTGTACCAAGTGTACCTCCAAACGTATATTTTGCTATATGTATCACAATAACGAAGTTGTGGACTGAATAATACAACTAACTTCAAGCGGAAAATAACAAATAAAAGATATTATGTTAATTTCCGTTTCATTTGATCGCAAATTCTACCAACTGAATGCCAATCTCAGCGCGTCTTCAGGTGTTACTCGTTTGACAGCTAGTGCTGACGACTGATTGACTGACTAGTGACGACGTAGTCGTCGGACGCATAAAATCTGAATAATAATAATAAAAAAAAGTTGCGAACGTACATGGATTCGTGAAGGTCGTGAAATAATATTTATAGGTACGAATAAAATTTAATCCTTTATACGTTTGGTAGATATAGAATTTCAAATGATAACTTATCTTGAGACACTTGGAAGTATGAACTTGGTGATAACAGCATTAGGCGACGAGGTCATTTATTACTATTCTATATAATATATTAATTATAAAGATATTCATTATATATTTCATAAGTAACATTTTTATATTTTTTTTAAGTAATTTTTTTTGATCAGAATTATTTAATTTTGAAAATACTTGATCTGTAATAGTAATCTTTTTCATTAGGATTTTCAGCAGTTTGTTTTCTTTAAGGTTATGGTGCCCACGTATTCTGTCGTTTTAATGCTTTCGGTCGACCAGTGGACTGAATGTTGACGTGGTCGAAACACGAGTACACCTCTTACATAATATCAGAGGAAAATTATACACGTTATCATTTGAAGTTAGTAGAGCAGCTGTGCGTAATCTTAATTGATTGATAAAAAGTAAAAATTCAAGTCTAGTTATGTGGCACAAGGTAACGTGAAGTTGCAATAATGTAATTAATAACAAAAATTTGTGCTCGGCTACATTTGAAGGGTTGTAGATTTTTGGAAAAAAAAACTATACGCTTGTATTGTTAATTATATTACTTTATGTACTTGTGCTGCAGGTTTTTTTTTGCATCGATTATGAATTAACACCAGACCTCGATTTCACCTGATATTAAGTGAGAAAGAGGCCGTAGTTGAAGCATGTTCGCCGTGAATACTTCTGGCTCTCACATCATCAATCATCACATCATCTCAACACAGTAACGCTGTTATGGCGGCACATTAACATTTACGGTGGTAGCTAGACAGACGGGTTCGAAAAACCCTCCCGCCATCCAGACTTCACTACACCTTTGGGCGGGAATCAAACCCGGGAGCTCCGCTATACAATGGAAGTGATAAACCACTGCGCCACATAGGTAGTCAACGTTACACGTATCTGTAATTTATTTCGTATATACTTTAGTATATCGCACTCCCAGTGGAAAAATGTCACTTATGCGAATGCAATTTGTCAAGAGAAGCAATACAAAACTTTGTTATCGTGATAATATATGGTACAGATATAGACAAGATGAACTGGTTGAACCATAATGTCAACTTTTAGATTTACAATTATTACATAATTTAATATGTTTTTTTTAATTTCGCAATTGTAAGTGTCGCACCGAAGGTGCTTTGTATTTTTCATAATCAGATTTTAATTAAAATTCAAAATGTAGTTTATTCAATTGGGCGTACATAGAGGATTTTGAATGGTCGAAATGATTCTAACACCGATTTCAAGTAGCAGACTCTATTGGGAAAAAACCTTTAAAGAAACTCTGGGGGCATTCTTTCAAATATTATTATATTATACATAGGTTACACTCGTATATTCGCACTTTACTTTTTATTGAAATTATGCGAATCGTGTCACCGTGGATTTTTGTTATAAAAAAATCTTCAACAGAATAATTTATTTTGTGTATCATAAATACTATAGGTCTCCCCCAGGTTGCTTAATGTCTGCCATTTTTTTTTCATTTCTCACCCACTACTTTCCTGCAGTCCCTATAATGTCGTCGAACATCTTCTGTTCGGTCGACTTTTTTTTCGTTAAAATTTGGCTACCTTTCATAGGAATAACGATAAACGAATTTATTGCAAATTAAAAATAATAGTAATAGAAAACAAAAAATCTAAATTACGCAATAAAGAATTGTGTAAAATAATTACTTATTTAAAATATAATACGATAGTTATTTGTTTACAAGTGATGCAACATATGGAATAACATTATTAGTTATAGCGTATACAATCGAGAAGAATAATGAATGTTAAAAAACATTTTATTTTATCTCGGCGCCCCGCGCCATCGCCGGCTTGCCGGCCGTTTTATAGGCCGTTGAAACTAAGAGAGGCCTATACCTTGACAGGGTTTATTTTACCATTTATAGATTGACTATTATTATTTTTATTTTTTACTTAAATTACTTATAAATAAGTTTGTAAGTATTTGGAAATAAATGGACTATTATTATAAGTAGAAGTAGTATTTGTCAATATATAAAATAATTTGTAACCATGTCCCTGTCTCAGACCATACGATAATTATTAAATTACTTTCATTCGTCATTATTTTGCTGTACCTGTTGCGGCGACTGTCTTAAGGTGTGTACCTTTTGCTATTTTTAATAAGTTTGTCAATTAAGCCTGTTAATAAACATTTTAATTTAAATCTACATATATATGTTTATAATTTTTGTATAAAAATTAATGTACTGCATTTGTAGTGGTGGTCTATCATACAACCTCATTATATATCATATGCTACGGTGGACCGCGTACTTGTTAAAAAAATTGCGGCGTCCAGCGAGTCGGGCGGATGGCGGCTGATTCAATAACAAAAAAACCGTCGACACCAGATCTTGTGACATTGT
>DWQX01005463.1:0-12952 GCA_018245475.1 Pharmacophagus antenor
ATATATATATATATATTTAATTGGTTCAGTTTCTTTATTAACTTCGTTTATTGAAAGGAGGTAAGAATATTAATAAATAATCATTAAAATTAGCAGGTAGTTAGTTATACCCGGTAAGCAGTATTTATCACAAGTTTGTTTAAAACTACTAGTTAACAAATAATCTGATTATAATATTTTCGGCCCTTAGTATACTTTGTTTGCTTCGCATTGGATAGAATATGAAAACAACATTGAATTAGTCCGTAATATAATATGTTCAGTCTCTGTTTCATTTTAAGAAATAACAGAAAAAAATAAAATTACTAATAAAAAAATTCAATATTTAAAATTACATTTTATAAAAGAAACAAATCAATTTTCATACGGGTTAACGCAAAGTAATAACTTCAATGTTATTTCGTGGTATGCTCTTCTTCCTCATCTCAAAATCATAGAAATTTACAAGAAATAACACATGACCACACATTAGTCTTATGCATACTTATGTAAACCGCAATGAGTCTGACCATCAATTCGGTCGGTTGAAACTGGACTTTTGTTCCGCACTTAAATGCTCGTTTTGGATATTAGTACTAGCGCGGTTTTATTACAAGTTTATTTCGTATGAGTATCGGCGAATGCTTAATACCAGTCGATTGTTGTGTATCCACGGATCCTGGTAAAAGTAAAAAAGTACAAAAAACATTTCTTTACAAATTTATAATTTACATACTTATTAATGGATATGGTTATACGATATACTACTATTTAATAGGTATGTAGCTAATTTTCATAAGTAAGGTAAGTTAATATAGCACATGTAAACATCTTTCCATTGAAATCTATATTACCATTATCTGAATTGCTAATTTATGCATACACTACAGTTGACTGACCAACAATCAACACTTAATTAAAGCTCTATATGAATACAAGTAATTTTTCTTTCTTCGATATGTGTATAACAGAAAAATATGCAAGATTTAGACCAATATGTCTAACACATCTTCTATAGACTAATGATAATATATAAATAATACTTTTTAAGGTAAGATTCTAAAATAGAAATACAGAGAAATTTGCTACTCCCGCACGACTGGCCCGTTTCGCAGGTCATAAAACTAAAAAAGGGCAAAGTATCTAGATTTATTCTGTATTAAATTGACAAAGTTCCATCATGTAATAATGTAAACAGATGAACAAAAAGTTGTCTTTTTGGAAACAAAAAGTATTTTCCACAAATTCATATACTTACCTGTTACTGTACTGTTCATTAAATCATCTTGTGAGATTTCAGGTCATTGCGCAGTACTGTAATAATTTTTCAAAACTCAATTTAATCCTACAAACATTAGATTGATTTTTGAACAATATAAATTGGCTTTTCAACAGCTATCTTCCAGTGAAAGTCCCGTCGAAATCGGTTCTGTCGTTCTAAAATTATACAGACGGAACAGATATAAAGTTTTTTAAATTAATCTTTTGGTATAAGTATAGAGTAAAATTAATTAAATTGATACTGTGCAAAACGAAGGACCATCCCGCAAACCCACGTGGTGCCTCAACGCTCTGCACAGGAGCCGCGTCACCCCTCAAGGCGCTAGTGGACCACCGCAGCTGAGACTTTCCGCCTCCGCCCCCATCCTCCTCTATCCTTGAGTTCGGAGCCCTCTCAAGGCGGCCCATCTAGATCCTTGTTGACACTGCGTCCACCTACGATAACAAAAGCCTATTCAGGGCCCGCAACCAGCAAGGAGCGAACTCCTGCCCTAAACATAGCTGCCTTGTCCATCTACCTCGCGGGCATTGACATCAACGACATTTGTTTACTAGTAGACAAACTCCGTGTCGCCAGGAGCGCCGATGAGGGCTTACTGAAATTCTCGCAGCACTATGCTATGATGCGCGCATTAGAGGCGCATTTCGCCTAGCTTGGACTCCGGTAAACTCCGGGTCTCAAGACTCTGGACTTCGTCCAAACTTATCCCCTCGACAGAGGCGTCAATGCGTCGTTGGCCTTCGAGAATTCTGTGAAGGCAGATTGTCTCATCGACTGTCTGGAGATCCAATGCATTCCGTAATCCACACCTGCCGACCCTGCTCATCAGAAGGCGGTGGGGCCGAATCGGTACGTAGAGCTACTCTCCTCCCGGAGGGCTCCTAACTCGAATCCGTCACCGTTGACGAAGTCTCGGAGATCATTCAGGGCCTCAAGTGCAAATCCACTTCCGGCTTCGACGGCTTCTCGAACAGAACGCTGAAGTGCTTCCTTGCATAGCTCACCGTCGTGTTAGTGCATATATTCAACATCTTACTCTCCAGCTGCTCCTTCCCGGATTAATGTAAAGAAGCCGAAGTAATAGGAATTTCGAAGTCCAACAAGCCTAGGCACCTCCCTAATAGTTACCGCTCCGTCAGCTTTCTCTTCTCCCTTGGCAAAGTGTACGGACACCTAGTCCCGGCGCGTCTCCACAAGTTCGTCCTGAAGAATAGTCTCTTCCCCAATGAACATTTCAGCTTTATGCAACATTACTCCTGCTTTCACCGAGTCATAGGCTGATCGAACACGTCCTCGAGGAGTTGACGCGTAAGTGAGCCCTGGACACTCTCGCCCAATTCTTTGATGTCGAGAAGGTCTTCGACAAGGTCTAGCCCGACGGCTTTATTTTTAATCAGCCTCAAAGTGCCCGACAGGCTATTTTATCATACAAGCCTCCCTGTCAAACCGCACCTTTGGATATCGCTCGGGTAACGCCCACTCCTCACCATTTCACATCAAAGCGGGAGTCCCACAAGGATCTTCTCTCTCTATTGTTCTTCGCGCTGTACACCAGCGACATACTCAAGGACCCATCTTGCGCTTTTCGTAGAAGACACCGCCATTTTCGTTTCAGGCAATGGCCTTCCCCGGCTGGTTCGACGCATTTAGGCGGCGACCGAGCACCTAGCGCCTGGTACAAAATTTGGAGGATCGACATCAATTCGGAGAAGAGCGAAGGTCTTCTCCACCTATCCGTAATTCGCAGCCCACCCGCAGCAAGAAAACTGCTATCTATAAATTCCTGGGACCAATCTCCCTCTTCGGCCACGTTATACCTTGGAAAGACTCGGTCAAATATGCATGCGTCATCTTCGACCGAGGGCTCAACTTCGCCATACACTCCCGCAGTGTCAGGAATGGGGCTGCCTCCATACGAGGCATACTGAATTCCCTGCTCTGTAAGAAGAGTAAATTGTCCCTTCGTCGCAAAGTGCATCAATACAAACCTTGCATAGGGCCTGTAATGATCTATGCAAATGTAGTTTATGCACGCGACTAAAAAACCTCAGTACCTGCAGGTCGCCAGAACCACTTCACCAGACTCGCAACCGGGGAGGAGTGGTACCAGAGGAACATAGACCTGCACAGTGACCTTCGCTTCCACACTCTGGAGCAGTACATCAATAACTGAGCACCCACCTACGTCGATATGGCCATGAGCCATACTAGTTACGCATTATACGCGTTAGGCCGTCCCAAAGCAGAAGTCGGGTCAAACACAGCGACAATCATTACTACGCATACCACTGCATACGCCAGCAACACCACTCACCGACGCACCACACTTGTCGTTCGCCGAACTCGCCGCCGAGTAAGGCGTCACACAGGCTCGCACACCGCGTACTCAAGATAGACCCGAATTCCGAAGCGATTGCGATAGAGATGGACGATAGTTGGAGATGGGGCCTGCGCCTATCTCCGACTATCACTCACTCACCAAGAGCCATCATTACTCTTCTCCTGTGGTACTATCTCGCAGTTATCTCAGCCAGCTCCATTGGTCTAGTTTTAATAAAATAGCCTTGTAACTGCTGAAGCTGTAAAAGTCGTCAAAAAGAGTAACAGCGAACAACATCGTTCGATTCTAGTCTAAATTTATAAAATTAACTAATAAGCTGTTATTTTGGTATCACACATAGGCACGTTAAATTTATATATTTAGATGACTGACTACCCATAGCTGAAACAAAATTAATGGATTTTTTTTAACTCGACGATATGTTTACATATTTTTTTAAATCGATTTGAAATTTAGACAATATTATGTAGAAACAAAAATCAACAAAAATGATAGTATTATCAAAGTATTTACTCAAATGAGTCAATTACCATTTCAAGCATAATGTAAGAAATGTAACGTTTAGGTTTTTTCCATTTCTGGTAAAATTTATGATGAATATTTTAAAATCCAGATGAAAATGCTGACTCAATTCTTATTATTAAAATAATATACATTTATTAGTATTAACATAAATCCATGGTATTAGATATTATTGTATGCCTAAATATGTCAATGTTTTAAAATAATTATTGGAAAAAAAAACAGTAACTGGCGGCTAACCATTTTGTATGGCTTTTCAGAATAAAAATATAATTATAAGCAGTGTGCTCTTTCACGTATAAGATACTTTATATGGACTTTGAGATAATTGTTGATTTCTTTCAGTGTTTGTTTCATAAAAGCTTTCTTCTTTATTTCTTATTTAACGGTAAGCACTTAACGTAACATAGATGTTTGTACTTTCTTTTAATTTTTCATTTATCCTCATATAAAATATATGCACAACACAGTTTGTTGAAAACTATTGTTATAAAATATTAAAGTCTACCACCATGAATATGTAAAAAATTGTTTTTACATAACATAATATTGTATCATAACCTTTAATTTGATAATTAAAATATTTACTAGACATCGCGCGCGTGCCATGCAGGATTGCCACCGACCGCGGTATTTTTAACATTCCCAGAGCAACTCAAGGTTGCCAAAGATAGTCGCTTATTCATTGGGATGTGACCCAATTTACCATAATATCTTATTAATACACGAGTTTCTTTTTTCGATTTTAAAATGCTACAAGTTATATAGTTCGCAACTTAAACAGGGCTATAAACAATTATGAGAAACATATTATTTATTATCCTTATTTATTCACGGATCTTCATCTGTGATAATGATATAAAATTTAATTGTTAGATCTCATGCGCCATAATATTGTTATTGATAACAATCTTACATAGTGACATTTATTTCAGGTCCTATTACTATGATACTGGAAAATTACTTAAATTATAGGTGTTCCTTTGATTTACAAATTATTAGCGTGGGTGCTGGTATTGTTTTAAATAAAAGATGAATGTCATTTTTAACTGCCTCTTACTCTATATAATAGAATTGATCCGTTGTACTAGTAAAACTAGTTGAAACGTGCTCACATTGTTACACTACTTACGCTATTAGCCAGCACAATATGTAAAATATTTTTGTTTAATACATATATAGCAAATAATTTTTGTTAGACTAGACGTATTTATCCAATCTAGTACAATTTCTTTGATTAGATAATCATATACTTTATGATAACATTAATATTACGTCGAGGGATATAAAGTAAGTATAATGTAAGGGAGGGTGGTACGGTTTTTCCGACTCGTCTGGCTAGATATACCATCCTTAATGTCAATTTGCCATCATAACAGATTTGCTGTTTTCGGGCAGTCATAAAGAGCCAGATGTATTTTGGGCGAACACGATATACGACTTAATCTACACCAAGTATTACCCCATAACACAAAAAGAAGCTTTATATGATCACTAAGATTACTAACAATTATTTTGAGAACAAAAATACCTCTAAACTGTAAATAGATAATTTTTAAGTTATTATTTCTATATTACAGTTCTGGAACAAATAGATCTTCTTTCGGACAGAAAATTTTAATAGAATACTTGTATTATGTAAGAGTTATTATGAAAATTATAATATAAGTTATTCCATGCACACACACACATTTTCCTTATCACAACTTATTGCTCTCAACTTGCACCTTTCAGTCCCATAAGGGCATAAAAAATTTTCCTAAATTATTTATACCATATATAAAATTCACTTGTTCTACTTATTTAAAATATAAATTTTGCTTAAGCAGCAATTCGCTCTCTTTGGTTTTACATCTACTGCAATCTTCAGAGCTCTATATTTTTTTCTTTTACTCGTGTTTAAATTTCTCTAGATTTGTTTCACCCCTAATCCTTTCCACTTTATGTAGGAGTTACCTGCTGTATATAAATTAACAGGTAATAAGATCATCTAATGAAGAATCTTTTAGGGTTGTGACTACGGGATGACTATATATTAAATACTATAACATCTTTTATTATTTTTTTAATAAATATTATTTTATCATCTTAACTCACTAATATATTGAAAAAGTTGTTGTATACCTGTATAGATAAAATAATTATTTAATTCTAAATTGTTAAAATATTTCCTTAGACTAAAAAAGGCTAACCACAATGTATTTAGCTAGCTTTACTGCTTTTCAGCTAGTCGGCAAATATCAATCACAGAATTCACAGTACCGCATGCGGTGCAAGCGGAAGAGAATGCGGAACTGCAATGTAGATATGATTTGAACGCAGATGAGTCAGATAGAGGACTATACGTCAAATGGTGGTGGACACCATTGAACGCTTCCAGCGACCAAATGCATCAGCTTTACCAGAGGATCATCGGGCACGATCCTGAAATAATCCAAAGCACTATGCATCTAGGTGCGTATTTGTTTTATATGTATAGATTATTTACAAAATGTAATAATGTTACAAACATACCTAAAAAGTTAATTTATTATTTAAATAATTCTTTTACATAACATTTAACCGACGATAAACCGAAGAAAAAATATCATCACAAATTATAAACAAATGCAAATCCATTAGTTTCTATTTTACCATCATAAACATCGAAATTATTTTTTTTAACTATTTAGGGCAGGGATCCCAAAACTATTTTGAACAAGTGACCCCTTTTCCAAGATGTACTGTTATCTCAGACCCCCATGGCCAAATTACTTACTTTTAAAATCATACCCCTTATTCATAATGGTCCGCTAACTTAAAACAGCTGTTACAGAGTGTTATTTTTCATTCTGATTTAGGTCAATAGAAGCAGACTTAGCACTTTGGGAATCCCTGGTTTAGAGGATCAACTTCTTAGCCGTCTCTAAGAAAAGAGTAATCATTTAAATGCCACAAGATTTAAAAACAAATTAAAAGGTTCAGTCTCCTCTACAGTTTTGATCTCATTTTTCTTATTTACTAACATCAATAAATTCGGACTGATAAAAAAAATTACAATTGAAAAAATGTTATTTTATTAAAATTTATTGTGTCTGTGTTTGGCAGAACTATTGGAAAATGACGGCATTCGGTTATTGAATATGACTCCTGCGGATTCGGGGACATACGAGTGTGAGGTTTCCAATATTGATGAGGCAAGGGAACATCAGGAGTTAATAGTGTATTGTAAGTATGAACTCTTAATACTATTACGTAATATAACAATTTAATATGTTAATGTTTGTGTTATCTATTTCATTTCAATAAATGATGTTTTTTATGGATAAATTGCAAGCAATGGGCAGCGGGCCCCAACTGAACGTCTCTATGGCAGACGATGGATCGGATGATGATGAGGACAATGACGTAATGGTGACGTGCGAAGCGAATGGCGTCGCCCCCTATCCAGATATAACTATAACTGTTGATGGGTAACTAAAATTAATTTAATTTTTTGTACTTCCTTACAATAAAAATCAATGAAATGTTTAAATATTAGAAAAGGACTTAAGAAAAGGTCGGAAATATTCCTAGGCAATAAAAAAGAAATGATTGTAATAGATGTATTTTGGAATATATTCTTTATTTATAATTAGATTAAATACAAGATTTAAATTAAAATGATTACCGAAAAATAGTAAATATAAAATTATGTGCATTACATACATTTTTTAACAATGGAACTACCAACCAGTCAAAATTACTTGTACCAATTGTTAAAAACGCTTTCTCTTCAACATTTCATTTAATAATTTTGATCAAACATATTTTGATTTTCTTAAAAGCTTATATTTAATTTTTCGTTTTTTTTATTTTTTTTTTGTTTCCGGTTAGTAAAAACGGTGGTAGTTCTAATTAATTAAATACTTTAAATAATTCTAGTGCTAAACGACGACGAGGAGAAGGTTGTCAAAACTACCCATATCTCTTTTTGTCCTTATTTATGTATAACCAAGATTATAGCTACATCTTTTTACATAGTTGATTTAAATCATCCTTAATTTGTGGAAGAGAGTATACTAACGTTGGTAATAATAACGATAAATCCTTAAATAAAAGAACAAACCCAAGTAAGGGAAATTACATAAATTTTAATTTGGACCTATTAATTTCTGTTGAAACTGAAAACAAGCTGTTCCTGAAAAATTAAAAATGGGATAAGAAAAATTCATTTTGCTTCTGTCAACCAGTTTAAGTACTCGGGTTAAATTTTTCTAAACAGTGTTTTCAAAAATTTTATAAGCTATTTCTTTTAATTTATTAGCATTCGTTTCAATACATTGTGTTGAAAACATGTATATGAAAAACATACATTTTTAGTATATTATAAATATATTATAACCGAGATTCCAATATTCCATGATATTTTTACAGAAATCTCATTTCTAACACCACTGAAAACATAAAGGGGCCGCTTGATGGGCTTTATGATATAACAACTACCGCAATTATTACTGAAAGTGTAGTTGACGGCGCTGAAATACGCTGTGAGCTTTTCTATAAATATGACAACATATCCCATCCAGCATATGTTGATATAGAAACCTTCAATGTATCAGGTACAGTTAAAATGGGATAACGAACTAAACAGTCACTATTTATTTCTATACTAATTAACGATGTTATTAGGTACTTTATTTAAGCTTTTCAACTATTTACTATATCATAAAAGTACCAGGGTACCATAACTTAAACAAAATCAATTAATTACTCTCCTTTTACATATAGGAGAATCTTTTCTAATCGTAGATGGTACTTTGGCGATAGAGTATTTTTTTACACGGCCTCGCCACAGGCCTGCAAATTAAACAACGTGTTGTCTCCCTTACGACTATGATCTCTCTCTCTCTCTCTCTCACACCAAGCTCACTGATGCATTCCATAACTCGAAATCATGCGCCACAGTACCACAAATTGGAAGAAGGAATTCCTAGTCTTTGAAGGAATCGTTTTATTTCATCTCTTCATTTTTCATCCTTTACGTCTACACATGCATAGCAAAATATGTATTAGACAAGATTTTGCCATATGAACATAAATTAGCAAATAATTAATTTTGGACATGAATATTATAAAATATATTTCAAAAATGCCCTATGTATATTATATCACATCGTTAATGCCGGTTTGTGTGTAATATTTAAATAATGAAGAGTTCCAAGCGCGACGAAGAGATGATCCTTTCGATTCGCTATTACGTAATGGTATTTGATTTTTTTATAGACTACATTATCATCCAGAATAAGATACAATCAGTATCCTTATGATTTTGCTAATATAACAAATTCTATACTCTCTTCGGCTATGCATCTTTCATCATTGTTTATGATTTGCATAACTAACTTCTATTAATTTTGGTGGTACATTTAAAAAAATCGCTATTAATTTTTAATAGTTTCCTTTTATATGTGTAACAAGCATGATGACGTAACTGCATACCGTGTACAGTCGAAAATCTAATAACTCGATTAATTTGTCTCGCGTTATATGGGAACTAGTAAATTGTTCTTATGTTGAGACAATTTTATAAGAAATTCAAATTCAAAAAATATATAAATTTATCGAATTCCTGTCACGCTATGGAAATTCGCACCATTTTTCTCTCAAATGTCGTATTGTTAGAGAGCTGATTGTATACTAAAAATTATATATTCAAATCTCTTTAAAATACAAACTTAAAAGTGTGGAAATTACATTTGTTACACACTACTTTGCTGCCAGATATAGAAGACTATACAATTTTATTGTACATATATATTTTTTAAGTCTTGCCTTTCTCATGGTATAAATTTGTGTATGAACGAAAAACATGTTACAATTATATATCAAATAAACATTGGCATAATTGTTCGCCATTATGTTCATTATGTAATAAGAATACAGTTTGTGTGGCAATGTTCGCTAACTAACTAGGTGTTGGTTATCGGTGGGTGGTGACAGGCGCTGAACTATCAACAACGGAAGCCCCCGAGAACTTCACCGCTACCAATGTGCTCTTCGATAATTTACAAAACAAAAGTAAGTGTCGTGTACGCTCATCTCCCTAGAGGTCTATGTCCTATAATCTAGCAATCATTTTTTGTTAAAAAATAACATTACGTTCCTACATAAGATCTTTCCCATTTAAGTAATATTTTTTATTTATTTTTTTTTTTATTTGTAAATGTTATACTTTCAAAAGTTCCCGTAACCAGATATTAATTTGTTTTAATACTATTTTATACAGTCTCAAAGAACAGGCACTAGTATGTTTTGTTCATTAAATTTAACCTTTAATTGCTTCTTCGCAATGAAGGTTGTTAAGAAACAAAAGAAAATTATATGTATATAAAAATATTGAAATTAGGTATAACCAAATTTCATTGAGGTACCGTGTTTAAAAGTATATTATTATATCGTTTCATTAAATCATGTAAAAAATAACCAAGAAAACCTACAAATTCCGGTATACCTCATACATACAACGCGAAAGGACAAGCAGTATGTTCACCTGGTAGTGAGTGGTACATTGCGGTTATAACAATTTACACATGGCCCTTATCGCCGAAGATACAGCGCGTTTCAAAACGTAACACAATAATATTTGTACAAATTGCTTGCAGACCTGGTTTGAAACTGCAATAATAAACCAAATGTATTCGTGTAAACACCATAATGTTATCAAATTGTATCAATGAACTGCATTATCTTTTTAGATAAAGGACTGTTTATTTAAGATTGTGGCACATATACGTGGGACACTCAGAAAATTTTGCGATACTAAAAAAAAATCTCTAGGTAAATATATTATTATTACATCTTTCCACCAGCCACTATACAAAGTTTCATGCGTCTGAACCAGTTTTCAAATCACCTTTTCCAGTCCGCCGCAAACACTTCGTTTACAGCCTTCTCGAACGCCGAGGGCGCATCATCCGGCGAAGAAAAACTGAAGCTCGTCATCAAATTCTTCTCCTCGCTTCTAGGTCGCTTTATTAATAATTTGGTAGGCGTTGATTCGTTTTGAAACACCCAAACCGTCGACTGGCGCTTCGTTTCTGGATCGTATTGATAAATCTAGGATTTACCTGTAACGATTTCGTAAACACGCCGAGACGAGCCTGCTTCAAATTTGTCTATCATATCATGGCATCATTCCACCCTTGCCTGGTTCTGAACATCGGTGAGGTTGTGCGGCACCCGGCGTGAAACTATCCTCCGCACCCGAAAGTGCACGTGTAGAATCTCGCGAAGGCTTCCAGGTCCAATCAGCAGTATATGCTGAATCTCTTGGTACGTAACTCGTCTATTGTCTTGGATCAAATTTTTTCTTCCGTAACAGCCGTCAAAGGGCGACCACTTCTTCATACCCCCAAAGTTGGTCGACCGCGCTTAAATTCATTATAACAACGATACACGGTTGCCTTAGAAGGGTCTTCTTCCATGAATGCTATTTGAATTCTATCCTACGATTGGTCCGGTTTCAGGCGACAGTTAAAATCGAGAAAAATCTTAGTGCGAAAATGTTCTCGATGTAAATCGATTTTTCAATGAGACACGACAATTTTAAATAGCTTGCAAAACATGTGGAGGGAAGTTTTGAATTTGGAACGTACCTATTTTTACTTATAAGTAACTATATTTTTAAATAAATTTCAACTGACAAGTATCGCATACATAAAAAATTTTTCTCGCAATATTTTCTGAGTGACCTGGTATGTAAACATTGTTTAACTGATTTATGTAACCCAGAGCTTATGTCCTACAGACACCAAAGTAGCGATAAATAAAGTTGCTATCGCTTTTTTTTAGTGTAATTTTGTTAGTAGTTAAATTACTTAATTTCACAGGAGAGATATAAGAAATTTGCTAATCTGTACTGTGATCTATTTCATTAATATTTATGATAGTTTAAATTAAACAAAATTATGTCATTATAAAATTTACTTTTCTCAAAGGCTCAAGGTAAGTCAGTAGAAAATCTTGCAGTAAAAAGAAAATAAAAATTCAATCAGAAGGAAAACGTGATTATTTGTAGTATTAAAAACATCAAAAATTAGGATTACACGGATTGATGTTTATTTTTTAAGGTTATCAAATAAGTATAAACAAACTTATAATGTTAACTTGTTTTTCTTATAAAAAAATATTATGTCGCTTTTCTAAAATTCATAATCGGTCAGTTAGTTCCAAAAAAATGTTTCTAAACTAATCGAACTTATATTATTATTAACATTAGATATTTATAAGCTTTTGTATTCGCTTATCGCTTATATGCTTTAATATATGTGTACGCTATATATTTGTCATATTAATTTAATTCATTATATAAAAAGGTACTTATTTTGTTTTAAATAACTAATGTCAACATTGGAATTATTTATACATTGATTCTTAATATGTAAACATAAATATTGAGTATATGATATTAAATAAACTAGAAAGTATTAAATAATATTTACGAATGTACTATGTATATAAATCTATTTTACCTTTGCGGAAGGAGTCGTTAAACAAACAACTAAGTAATTTAAAAAAAATTGTTACAGTGTATTACATTCAAAAATGGAACGATTGAAATTGTTAACGACGTTAGCTTTCGTTATGTAATAAATTAGTTATGCTTTGCAGCTATGAACTGAGTTAGACTGTAAATGCCAGTCAGGGACTGCAAAGATATAAATATTACAGCGATAATTTGCTGACATTCGTCCGCAGAGTTAATAACATTGCGCGCAGATTCTTATTAATATAATATCAAAAAGTGAATATACACACAAAAAAGTCTAATTAATAACATAATAATATTGAATATATGTATATATATA
>DWQX01005464.1:0-12952 GCA_018245475.1 Pharmacophagus antenor
GAGCACTAACTTTTGGAGTTTTATTCAATATTCTAATTTTTTCAAGGTGGTCTCAAACTTTTGGCCGGCAGTGTATAAGGTAAAGCATGTTCGTTCAGAATACTCTGATTATTAAATATATGACTGCCGGAACACAGTAATACCGTTATGACGCCAGGTTGCCATTGTGGGTGATAACTAGCCAGGTTTAAAAACTCTATCATAATCCAAACTCTGCCACCCATGTTACTTGGGAATCGAATACTCGATCGAATCGAATAAAAGCTACTTATATCTACTCGATTTATTTAACAAATCCCGGTTTAATCTCAATTTTTATTTTTGTAAAATTTACATATGCTTCAATATATAAACACATACATACGCTATATGTGTATTAATTTTATTTACCTGTTCCACGTTTTGGGTTCTTTTTAATGAAAATAAGTTCATAAAAAGCTAAATGTAAAATGTGAACGAAATTTTACGCCCTTTCATAAGCCTCGATATATTAACCTCCTTGCAGAGACGTAAAAAAGTTTTACAAGGCCTCTTCCATAATTCAAACATTAAAAAAAGACGTTATTTAATACTTGTTTTTTTTTTTCTCAATGACTCTATTTTTAAAACCTTGAACGGGTATAAACTTGTATAGTATTATTAAGATGTATTGATATGAATAATTATTGCCGATATCTTCTGTTTTAAAAACAAATTTGTAAGAAAAAACTTTCTGTTGATTTATTTCAAACCTCAATTCAGATCTGTAACAACTGTTTGTTGATCAAATCACATTCATTGAAATGCAAACATCGTACGAAACATTTCAGTGGTAAGGTGTTTCGAATCCATCTGGTTAGCTACTGCCGTCGATGTTAATCCGCTGCCATAACAGTGTGTTCCGGGAGTCATACATGTGAGACTGAGACATATTCTGAGCGAACATGTTTAAAAATCTACTGCATCACTGTTACTTAACATCAGGTGAAATGCAGGTAAAGTGCTAGCCCATAACCATTAAAAATACAGCAAAGTCGACCATACATAGCGAGGTGCTAGAATACACATTCCCAATAACAAAAGAACCGCGATTCTATTTTTCTAGAATAATTTGAACCTATTTATAACAGTACGCCATAACTTAGTAATACACCTTATTTTTCACTTAACACTTTGCAAAAATATTTGACTTAATTGATGTGTTTGACTAACACTTTCTAATTGCAAAATAATCGTTCAAACAAAAAATTAATCCAAACCCAAAACAATTCATAGCAATTTAACCAGAAAACGCCTTTCAAACTCGCCAACATTAATCATCCGGGGAAAGGGATTCCAAGATGAATTCTCCTCCGATATTGGAAAAATTTATAAAAAGGGTCAGACAACAGCTTGTGTTGTAATCTAAACGGCCGGTGATTCAATGAATCGTTGTTAAGTCAAAAATTATTTTCAGGGAGTAGAAATAAAAACAATATTTATGTGAAGCTATCCCACCAGAAGCTAGCAGAGACGTTAATTAATTGTTTTTTCCATAGTCCATTTACTGCAAAGAGTATATAAAACTTTTTAGCCATATAAGTGGCTATTGTCTACAACAATGCGACGAGATACGCTTACCGATAACAATAATATATTAGAATGATTTCACCACACATTATTTACTCATCTTTTTGAAATTATAGTAATAAGTTCCGTTAACTTATTAATAATTCTCTAAGAACAGGACTTTTTCAATCGAAAAATTGTAAAGTTTGCATACTAAGTGTGTGGTAGGAAAAAATGCAGTGGTTTGTGTTTTTCCCTAATTGTTTACGACTATAGAAACCTACCTCTATTACTTGTGAAATTGTAGTGAAAACTGATACGTTTTATAATAGTTTTGTTATATTTTACACGGATATAGTGTGGCCGAAAACCAGCATTGTAAGTGGCCACTGATCTCTGCCAGCACTAGCTGAGTAACGTTTAGTTGTCCCAATGACCTTATATGCGCCTTTTTAAATGCCGATAAACGGAATTTTTAAATGATTTAACATTAAACTTTTATCTTCAAAACTTCTGTTATGTAACTGTCTATGTATATAAATAAATATATTAAAGGATTACGTAAAAAGTCCTAGAAAGAATCTTAGCATGTTTTCGGATATATTCAAGATTTTTTTGTCGGTAATGAGCTAACCCTTGACCACGATTTCAACTGATGTCAAATGACAGTCATGCCGTAAACGGTGAAGCGTGGGCACCCAGAATATTTCTTGCTCTTACATATGATTTTTTCATTACGTATGATGGCCGGAACATAGCAAATGCTATTATGGCGGCAAATTGACTTTGAGCGTAGTAGCTAGATAAACGGGTTCGAAAAACCCTAACGTCATCCAGACTACTACTACTGTCGCCTGAATCCTACTTAGAACCTCTGCTTTACAAGGCAAGTAGTTAGCCACTGAGCCACGGAGGCAGTCAAACTGTGCCATTACAAACGATGGATGTTCAGTATTAAAATTAAACTAGGCGATAAATTTGCAGTGCCGATGTCCGTATAATTATTTTGCATGGAATAGATATATATCATACTGCGGTCGTAGACGTTTGGTCTATTTATCATACGCTCCTGGCGATCCCAAATCATAAATTAATAACCGTGAAATTTAACGATAGATCATTATTAAACTCGCAAATTAATTAGCATAAAGTTGAATTGATTGCTTTGAAAAAAAATTTTAAATAGTGAGTTCATCTAATTATAAAATTCAAATTGAGTCATTTTAAGTTGCAGATTTACGTATATATCAACCAACAACCTAAACCGTTGCTCCTAAAGACGCGAAATTTGTTGCGGGGTGTGTTAAAGTATCTACTAAAAAGGTTTTTTTTATTCCACACCTTTTTCTTTTTTTTAATTATTTTACGTGGAAATACCCGTTCGCATACATGAACTCGCCCTCGAGAGAGCAAGGACAGTTTATGTCGGTCTTACTATTAAACCCCCAAGATGTTGCATCATCGCCGAATCATGGCGGGATCACGGGAACAGCTTGCCTCCGGAATTCCGCAAGCGCCGGCCGCACCGTGTACCCCTCAGATGCGGTAAACCACCCCTATTCCCTCTTGGTAGGATGCGCTGGAACATACAGCGCGCTTTACTCTCGGACATTTTACCCTCAAACGGGCATCGAATCTTCCCGAGTCCGTAACACTGAGGCCATGGTAGCTAAGAGGACGAGCAACCTTTAGCACAAATCTTCCGTAGTCCCTACGGCGGACCTGGTCTTAGCTTCCGCCGTTAACTGCGGAAGATAGAGTTACCCCTTCATCACTGAAGCCCCATCAGCGCCGCATCTGCGGTGTGATACCGCTTAGTCGCGGAGGGAAGGGAAAGCGGCGATACGCAATACCAAATATTCTACTCCCCCGCAACTTCACTACGGCTACAAAGGTAGAGCGGTTTGGTCCATGTTAGCGGCACGTTGCCCACGCGTCCCATCGGAAAATATCCGAGGCAGGTTCCACAACTCCACCTGGAGTGGCCACCTCAGGCCCGCTCTTCGTCTCGGGCCGACTAGTGAGTTTCTTTTCGCGTCACCGTGGATGACCAGACCATGGTTACTGAGCTCCTCTCCCACGATAAGGCGATAACCCGTTCGGGAAGATGTAATATCACACCTAAGAAGCGAAAGGGGAAATTTTAATGAAATTTTTTATTCTCTTAGTCAACAAAGTCAAAAATTGGTATATATAGGAAGAGGATAATCTTAATAATTTATAAAAAATAACCAAGCCCAAGGAAGGGGGGGCGATTAGTATTTAATATTTCTTCTTTTTCAAATTCCAGCGATATAAATCTACTAAGTTCGATGATAATATATTCTGTAATGATAACATAAAAGGTCATTCGATAGCACGCTAACGATATGAACAAATTATTACCAAAAAAGGAAAAAAAGGAAACGTAAACCATATCCAATATATTTTCAAATAACCTACAAATCCTGTGATCAATAATTTGATTTCTAATACAGGACTCTTGTTACCCAGTTACCGGCACAGTAGGCGGCCATCTTAACCTTCTATATTACGTTGGGGTTATTTATTTGACCGTCCTACGTTACTTCCACGTGGGTTAATGTTCATGAATTATGGAATAAAGGTGTACTTGGCTCAACCTATGCGCGGAGAAAACTAGCTTTTGCCATTTCTTTTGGCGAATTTTCAATGTTTCATACTATAAATGATATGTCACCGGATAGTCTTTGTTATTTTCTATTCAAGAAGATAGGTGGGTACGATGTTATTAATCTCTTTAACATCATTACTCTAAATGCGCAATCTCATACAAATATCGGAAATCGAACTGCAATTTATTATGGTAAGCTAATATTATAAAATTTTATTATCAAAATTACTGCCAGATATGCAAGAAAAAATATGTTTCAGCAAAAACTCTTTTATCATTTGCTTATCGCACAGATTTTTTAACGGTTATTGATATATTAAAAGCAAAAAAATCCGGGTGATCCCGCCAAATTAAACAAAAGAGAGCGTCTGACGAAATTCTATTTTATTTAATGTAAATTGAGAGACGACGATTTTAAATATCTTATTGTTGACAGAGAAAATGAAACTCTGCAATTTTAATATAAGATAATAAATAAAGTTTTCTCTTTAGTATTGTGCCTTATTAAACTAAATTACTTTACTCTGTGGTGTTTAGGTCTGTATTACGAAACTATTAAACCTAAAGTCTGTCTATATATAAACTACATTAGATACGAAACTAAAATGTTTTGTGAACAAAAACTTTTGGGTCTCGAGTGATGAGTAGAAACTAACGCCATCGATCAATCCAGTACGTCGATTGTATGTACTTGAACGTCAGACTAGATAACTCTGTGGGTGAGTTTCTTTGTTGAAATGCACTACTGCTGTTTAAATTTGCTTAGATATATTGTCCCATTTACATTTTGTGATAAAAAGAAAGATATTAATTAACGCTAGATGTACGGGACCCGTCATTTTGACGGAACAACTTTTGTTGAAAACTTCTCTCTCTATACTGATTTTTTTGTTGTATTGACTTAATATTTTTTTGTTTTTACAAATATTACTTATTATTAGTACTTGTCTTGTAAAACAGAAAATATAAGAAAACAATAATTAACCAACTTACTACATACTCGTATAGAAAACTATGTAAAAATATCCGTAAATCTAGTGTTAAAAAGGAATCGAGAAAGAATTTCAAAATATTCAAAGTGATTAAAAAATATATCATGGCCAGAAAAGCATACGTGTAATGGCGAGTAACTGTATGAGTTAGTCGGACGCAAATTGCAATTTCATAGGACACCGAATATACTCAGCCGCACTCAAAACCATTAAAGGAAAACATGAAAATAAAATAAACAACTTCCGAAATAACTAAATGATGAAGTTATTAGTTAGTTTTGGGACTAACTCGCAAAACTGAAAATTTAATTAATTTTGTCTGTTAAAAGGAAAAGCGTAACTAACCAACTACATTCAGTATGTGGTAAATTATTTGAAAGAATGTAGCCTCTTGATTTGATAAATTAATTGGTTAAGATACTTAAATTTCCGGTATTTATTCATCTAACGATTAGGCAATTAGTCAATACTGAACTAATGTAAAACAAATATGTATGTGTAAAATGTTAAAGTTTCCTGATATTTCGTTTAATGGAATGATTGGTTTTGCTATAATTAGCTTCACATTACTTGGAAAACATTAGAATTGTAATGTATGTACTATTTGACCTTTATATCAACACACAGACTATACCGCTGTTTTCTGGTACATGAATTTTGAAAGGTGTTCTTTGTCATATCCACCAAGGAGGTATTTCTGAAATTCTTCCCCTCAGCCTCTAAGGGCGGAAATATAAGGGGGCTTAATTTAAATATTGTTTACTTTACACTCGGCAAAATTTATGTTATTAAGAATCTCATAGACTTGAATAATCTTTGCACATACAGTCCAATCGGTTACGAATGGGTTAATGCCCATAGAAGCGGACTTCTGTTTTTTGTTCTTATTATAAGTACATAATATAAAAAAAAGTATGTAATGGTAATTGGGATGATGTATTTAATTCGTGGGCCTGATGGCCTACTGTCCATTTAGTTAATTGAGAGGAACAGAGGAGCACGTGGTAATGGATGTTTGATCTAACGGTCATTAGCCACTGTGCAGCGTACTGTGCTATAGGCTGACACCAGGCGTCAGTGTTTATAGTAAGTATAGTACTGCTATAGATATATTAAAGTATCTAATAAAACTAACACTTAAACATATCCTGGTTTGGATGCGGGTTTGTACCTTTAACACTTTTACTAGGAAAAACGTAAATATCCTGAGAACCTTATCAATTTACACGAAAGACATAAACGTCATAAGTAATCCATCTATACCTTTACATATATAATAAGTAATAGGTATTTGAATTTATTTGCAACGATTGCTTTTTAAGTCTTATGAACGATATGAAATTTTAATGAAAAGTTAAGTAATTTAATAAATTAAAAACTTTTAAGTTTTGTCTCACTAATTTTTTTAATCTATTTTTATGAAAAGACTAATATATGTAATAAAATAATTAAAGGATTTAATACTTATTAGACAAGTATTTGGTTTTATTCCCTAACAACAGGAAACGATCTAATGTATTCTCATCATAATCTGATATGTTTTAATATATTAATGCAAATAATATTTGTTAGTAATTTATTTTGGCAAAGAATCAAAACTGATATGGCCGTACTACAAAACACACATTAGTGAAATGATATTTATTATAATTTTAAATAGAATAACAGCTTGTCCTGATCTAAGAGATTTCAAAATCTATATCAGTGATATTTTTTTATCGGTTACGGGTTAACAAGACCTCGATTTCACCTGATATTAAGTAACAATGAGGCCTTTGATGGTGAAGCATGTTCGCCCAGAATAACCTGTTTCTGACATGTATGACTGGCAGGACTCTGCTAAGTTGTTATGGCGACAGATTAATATTAATATTGGTAGGTAGCCAGGCGAGTTGGTAAAACTCTACCACCATCCAGACTCCACTACATCGAATTAACCCGGCTCTCCGCATCATAAGGTAAATGGAAACCTACTGTACCACAGAGTCAGTCAAAATTTGAAAAAAAAAAGAATGTGGTACAAAAATACATAAATTATCATAAAATTTTAATATTATGTATTACTACAATTTACAATATGAAACATTTCACTAAAGTTATTATCATATTAAATTCATCCTGAAAATATGTAATCATAAATGTTTAAAGACATTAAAAACAGAACAAAAGTCGTACGGAAGAAATTTCTTGACACCTACCGACTTTAGAACAGTCGCAAGACTTTATAACTATCGAAGTGACGCCCTCTCAAAATGCTTGTTAAATTTAAACTTGGGGCAACAAACTTTGTAGTTGCCTAATTAAAGGGCTTGTAATATTTACTGACAAGACGAATTAATAATTGAGTTTTTGATCATAAACAAAATTTCACTACAACGGTGCTATTGAATTTTAATATGCTTTTTTATATCCTCATTAATTCATGATAAAAATTCACGGAGATATGATTCGTTTTTTTTCCACAAAAAGAAAAGTGTACCTCTACAATAATAATCAAAAGAGTGTGCTTTAGTTTATTGCCTCTTACTTCTCAGGAGAATTTTAATTTTTGGAACCTGTATTAGATCATTTTAAATATTCAAAAACAACTGTGAAAGCCTAATTGAAAAGATACTTTATCTTTTGAATACTTTGAGATAGTGTAAAACGATAATTAATGTTGTGTATATATGTAGGGCATATCTCTGCCCAAAATATAATGTATGATTGATTTTGTTAAGTTTATTGTGTTTGATATTATCACTGTTTCCATAGTACAGCGATTAACCGTTTGTCTTGTTACTCGTTATGTATGCAAGACGATGTTTCTCTTTTGTCTTAATTTTTAGAATAGTAATTATTTATTCATATTCTTTAAGTAATTAAATAGTCTAGCTAAAAGTACTCAACGCGTCAAATTTCACGACAATTTAAATCTTAAAAGACAAGCATCGCAACCTATAAAAAAATGTAATCATAATAATTGTAACATTTTACAAGGAGGAAAATTGATTACATGTTTTCGTTGGGGGTTGCGCTACGCGAACGTTTTCTTTAAGAGCGGTTTTATTTGCAAATTTCATCACAATTTACATTGCGTCAGATCCCGCTACTCGGGTTGAGCCTGAACTTTGTTAATTTTGCGGAAAGTTTCTCACTCGAGGGTGCTGTTACGTAGGTTCTTGCTCTTAAAGTCTACATCTAGACAGTCGCTTCAACTTCTGAGCTCTTAGCGATCTATCTGTTTGGCTATGGTTTACAATAACTAATACAGACAGTGGAGGTACCACTAAATAAGACAAAAAGTCCAGCATACTCTATTAAAAAGTGAACGTACAATAAAATTCATTAATTATAATTGATGCAATGTGTTGAAATGATTGTAAAGGTAAAACAGATAAAATATTATATCATACCTTTTATTTTTTTTATATGAATACGTATGTGTATTTGTTTCTTTGGTTTAGGGTAGTCTGCAGAGCAATCAAAAACAATTAAATACACATATTTGTCCATCCCTGAATACGAAGCGTGTAATTATTGCCAGCTAAGATTTTGTATTGGTGGCACACAAAAAATAAAACAAGTTGAATGAATCGATGAAGTTGCATGATTAAAAAACTTTTGAATAACATTTAAATTTAGTTAAAGATGACTTCATCGAAATAAAAAGCAATTTAAAGTTTAATAATAAATAAAACACTATTAAAGCCATTGAAATCAATAACAGTCTTAAAGCATTGCCAAAATTAGACAACTTTATTGAATAAAGTAATTTCAAAATTAGTTATTCTTCTTGCAAAGAGCAACACGAAACGTCTCGACGAATACAAATTAGGGTTAATAAATTTTTATTAAAAATCCTTACGTACAATACGTACAAAAAATATCCATGTATCGTACTAACCAGCTAATAGCACGTAAAAAATTAGAACTTGATACTTTTTTTCATTTTTAAAGACACAAAATCGTATTAGTCTTCTTTATACTCGTAGTCGTGTGTACAATGTTGGTCTGGTTTTAAAATTAAGTTCATTCTAATCTGTTATAGTTTTTCTTTTGTATTTTACAAATTTAAAGAACCGCATAGCTAAATGCAACTTAACCTATTCTATTTTTGGGCATATTACACAAAAAAAATGATGCTTCGATTTAAAGGATAGTTAAACTAATGGAATTCAGCTAACTATGAACTCATTATTTTCTTTTGTAATGCTGTCTTGTATATGGATGTACATCTGAGAGTCAACACATTATTACAGACAAGGCTTATCGCTTATCCATAAGTGAAATCCGGAATCATTACGACTTTATATTATGAGATTTTTTAATGGGAAATTAAGCAAGCTAATAAGCGGAGAATATTGTGGTATATCATCTTTACCTATGAATATTAATCGTAGTTATGTTACTAGACGCTGAGAAAGAAATTAAATCTGGAAAAGTTAGGTGTGATATCGATAAGCCCATGGAAATAATGATATATTTTTACATATATTTATCCCTTAAACTGCATTTCAAAAATTATTACCCAATTGCACTACTTCTACAGTATATCTGATAATAATTATTTAGCGTATTTAAATCAGTTAATGTAAAATAACGTAAACGTAAATCGTGTAGTGATTACCCGATCCAAGTCACGACACTTGGAAATATGAATTTATCCTTCTCGCAATTACTAAAGTTTCTTAACGTAACGTTAAGCGATTTAGTTTGGTTAAAGTTTCCGTGTCAAATAAATTAACGTTAATTAGATATCGAAACGGGATCCAATTTTGGATCTTAGTTTTGAGCTCGTTTACTTTAGTGTTTAATATGTTTTGGTATTATCGTAAAACGTGTTCTGTTATCCTAATGGACTAATGAAGAAGGAAAAATAAATAATGATCCTTCTTACATACTACACAATCATTAAACTTTAATTAACAAAATAAAATAGGATTGCAATCAAATAATTGAAGTCCATGACCCTGTCAATACTTTATTGTTAATAGACATGTGTGTTTATTAATATCTTCATTGAACACTATTTATGCTCAGTAAGAAATTCCCAATATCATTTTTGTCGCCAGAAGAGACTGCACTTATTCACTCTCGCAACATAGAACTTTAGCAAAGGACGCGGAGAATTCTTTCTATAACTCTATTATACAAACAATATCCTTTGTGGCGGATCCATCCCGGGATTGGTCATGCGCACTTCCCGTTCCAGATTTGTTACCGGCACACGTACGAGTTTATTACTGTGTCACGTACGGCTGATTGTTAACGTTATTGGCCTGGAAACTTTCCACCCCCTTTAACCGACACGCAGTTTGTTTCATGCGGGAAACATTTAACTATGATTCAGTTTTACTAAAAATGTAAAATCGTGAATCGAATTTGAAGTGTATTGATCAATAATGCAGTGATCTAAAAATACTGATAAAGAAACTTCGTATTAAGTAGCACTTGAATACTCGTAAATTACGATAAACTTATAAGTTTATCATTTTATCTGGTGAAGAGAAGACTAAAAACAGAAGAAACTTACATTACGTACGCAAGAAGGAAGAATTCGGATCGGATCAGTGTAAAATCTAATAGAGGTTTGTGACAGAAAACGACGCGCCAAAAATACCTCAATACCAAACGCATTAATGAGTATTGCACTAGTATTTGATTCAATTTATAATGTTACCCAGAAAAGTAAAGTTGGAAATAGTAAAATGTGTGTATACAACATATGAATTATACCCCCTAACACAAATCCTCTTCTGTTAAGTAAAATTTACTAACAGATTTATTGAGCAAAGGCGTTGTAGAATTTTGGAAGAAATACATAAATAAATATTGATTTATAGCAAAGTCATTCAGCTAAGAATACAATGATTACTGAATGTTGTTTTGTCAGGCGCAGCTAAATGAGAACGAATTGTATTGAATTTCGGGTGAGTAATTGTGTACTGTCCTAGAGGAAGGTTAATATTAATTGCTTTATAAGAGAGTAACGATCTAAGCTTCCTTTGACCTCGAGGTCGCTTTATTGCAAAGCGGTCGCTTGAACAAAAGACTAGGGCAACCACAGAGCATTGTTACTGGATCACTTTATTGTTTTCGAGTGAAATCGAACATTTGATTTTACACATTGTATTTGATTGTTTCATTTATGCAGATAATAATCTTTATATAAAATAAGAAAGAAAATGAAATTCGTTTAAACATCGTAAGCGAAAATGAATTATAAATAAGTAAAAGATCTGAGCCTGTGGCAGAATTTTGTAACTTAAAAACGAGCTTTCTCTAGCATGGATGGATTAGTTTGATATTAACTTGGTATTTCTTAGAAACAGTGAATGAAGGAAAACTTATAGTTATTGATAAAAATTAACTTACAAATCAGAACTCTTAGCTAATATTATAGTTAAATAATTAATTAATATTTTTATTATTAACAGCAATAAATGTCAAAGTACAAAACTTACTAAAATGTATATAAGCATTGCTACTGGGCCAAGTCTCCTTTTGAACACTGTTTACAGTGACCTATAAGTACGTAATGGCAAGCAATAGCGTACAACAATTACTTTGTTTCAGTTTGAAAGGTTGTTCCTTTTATAATCATTTAATTAATACAGTAACGAGATGTACTATCTATGTTTGAAGTCGAATGGCGCGTATTGTGTTATATAAACATTTGAACTACCAATAATTTTAAAGGACGGCGTATCCTTTACACTTTGTATTGCTCGTTTCATCGATAAGTTATTTTAGTAAATAATATTTTTTTTTAAATAGCGAACAGCGCTTTATTGAAAAGGAAGAAAAGTAAGAAAAGCTGACCTCACCATCATATGAGATATATAGCTAGGAAGAAAAAGAGAGTTTTTATTTAAAAATAACAATGTGTTTTTAGTAGCAACAAGCTTAAAGCATTTAAGCTTCTAAAATACAACTCAAAAGACTATGTTACAAATGCTTTCTTTGCACCGGAGACAATGAACAATGAATTGGTACAGTGTTCACTGAACCATTCTGCTGCAGACGCTGGAGTAACACAATACAAGTGAATGAATGCTCCTAGTAAAAACTGAAAGAAACTGATTGTAAATGTTCGAAAAAGTATGTACATGTTTAATAAAAAAAATGTTAAAAACTTAACAGTAACTCTTTGTACTAAACATTTTAAAACTCAACTACAAATAAGAAATTTATTTATCTTTAATTTATAAAATGAAGCCTCCTTGATCTTCAAGGGATCTTGAATAGAAGTTAAATATCAATTATGAAATTTTGGAATTCATTTTGCATTGACTATTTAGTTATTGCGATAATGTGGGACGACATGATCAATAATGGAGGTATTTTTAATTGAACACGTTTTTATACACATTTGTGTCTGCCTGTAACATTTTAGCTGCCTGCACCTTTTGGTGATGTAATTGTGTTTTTTTTTTATTTGGAAGGTTATCGGAACGCCGCCTATAATTAAAATAAATCTGACTCGACATTATAAAACCAACTTATTTTGGAATACAATTTAAATATTGATTGGTTTTTATAAATAAAATGTATTTTATAGGAGATTGTTATACCAAAAAGCACGTGATAATTTCAGTTAGCTTAAATGTTTTTCGCATCATTGATTACAGGTCAAAAACGGTAGTGACACATTAAGAAACCTTCCGAGTTTCCGTAGCGCGACACTAGACCCGGCGACCCTGATTAATCTGTCAAACTATTGAACGAATAACACATTTAACCCTTTCATTTAATCTGTGCATAAATTCATTTGCTTCAACGTTAGTACAATTTGAATATATATATATATATATATATA